>JAQQSU010011082.1:0-12259 GCA_028627135.1 Pseudochirops cupreus
GCACTTCCCTTATTTGGTTTTGAAAATCTTTCTTCAGCTCATCTCTAGCTTTAAGGCATTCTTCATGTTTATTGGAGGCCCCTCATGGGGGTGCTCTGGCTGCGCTCTCCTCCTCCCTCTCTCTCCCATAATCTTTCTTTTCCCCAAAGAAGGAATCAAGGGTTTGGGAACTGTTCTTACTTTGCTTCTTATGCTCATTCTTACTCATGGTTGTTCATACCGTGATTTTTTTTTTAAATCTCTGTGGGGCTCTGCTTCCAGAAGGGAAAGCTCTGTCCCAAATCGCTGGGGCCCTCCCGGCTGCC
Organism: Pseudochirops cupreus; assembly: GCA_028627135.1. Classification (NCBI taxonomy): domain Eukaryota; kingdom Metazoa; phylum Chordata; class Mammalia; order Diprotodontia; family Pseudocheiridae; genus Pseudochirops; species Pseudochirops cupreus. Next base: position 306 of record JAQQSU010011082.1, read on the forward strand.
ATAGCTCTCAGGAAGATGCTGGGGCTCTTCCTAATTACTTCCGGCTGACTGGATAATGAAGACTCTAAGACTGAGGCCCAAGACGGCGATCTGGATCCAGGGCGCTCAAAGTGAGAGCACTGGCCTGAGCACAATCGCTAAGTCCCCCTGCTGTCTGCAGGCCGTGGGCGGGAAGCTACAATGCGGAGGCGAGTGCAAAACCTCTGCCTTTCGCTTTTCCCCTCTGGAGGCCTTTCGGCCAGTGTGCTTATCTCCCCTTTCGCGATCCCCAGTTGCAACTGCTGCTAATCCGCTCACCTGAGAGCCTCCTCCGCTCCTCCCATCCAGCTGCCCCTGGGGCACAGCCGCGGCTTCAGGGCAGGTTGGTTTCGGTTCGCAGTGCTGATATGGTCCCTTGTAGCCGAGCTGACTTTAGTGGGAAGTATCTTTGTGTGCGTTTTGGAGTTCTAGGATTGGTTTAGAGTCCTGTTTTATGGGTATTTTGGGGTGGCTATGTGAGAGCTGCAATATGTTGCTGCTGCTACGCCGCCATCTTGGCTCCACCCCCGATTCTTTACCTTTTTCTGATATTTTCCTTGAGCATAGCACTCCAATGCTGATGTTCAGTATGGATATAGCCAAGACTGCAATCCTTCTGAGCTAGCTTAACTGCCATGCTATGGAAATTATATTCTACATTATACTTATAATATATATAATATGGAGTTATACTTATACTCTACATTATACTCTTATTCTCAATTTTCATACACTTCTATTCAAAGTAAAGGACTTTCACATATTTTACATTGTCCCATCCAAACTATCCTTTCATGCTGAGCCCAGACTTCCTTGTAAGCTCACTGTATCCTAAAATTAGATCTATATGGGACCTTTGGATTATATAGACCAACACCCTCATTTTACAGATGAAGAAATCCAGACCTGAAAATGGACATGGTTTGCCAAGGGTTGAAAAGATACCAAAATTATGATAGGAAGCTAGATCAAAGATCAAATGTTCTTTTGATTCTTGGTTTCAGTTCTGTACTTTGAGACTGCACAAAAAAAGTGAATGCTTCATAAAGAAAACTTTATGTACCTCCTAGACTATTAATACTTCATTCCTTAAAGGTATATGGTTTAAGTTGATGCTATAAGAGATGAAATTAATCATGAGAAGGAGTTAGGGAATCTAAATGGGTTGGTATTAATAAAACTATATGATACTGGGAAATAGGGAAGATGATTTGGTGAGATGTGTGAAGACTCAGAGGGATTTGGAAATGGAGAAATAAAAGCTATATGACAGGCAACAAAATGTATTGGAAATTCTCCCTGTATTTGGAGTCAAAAGGTATTGGGATCAAATACCAACTGTGTCCTTTAAGACATAAGACAATGGACAAGTTATTTAACCTTCCTAATCCTTGATTTCCCCACCTATGAAGTGAAGGGATTAGAGTAAATGATCTTGAAAGCCCTTTCCAGCACCTAATCTATGTTCCTAGGTCATTTAATAAGATAACTATAGGTTTTATTTCCATTGTCTATCTCAAGTGGGATTCATAGTTGGAATTTGATATTTTTCATTACTCATTTGTAACAAAATTTTATTTAATAAAGACAAATTAACAATAATGTCATGTATCTCTTCTTGTAGAGACCACATAGAATAGAATGATTGATTAATTCATTTACTTACCCTAGGTTAAAAAAAGTCCATGTATATTCAGAAGACTGAACTAGGAAAAAAAAAAAGATTTGGATTCCCCGCAGGGAGAATTTCCATAAAATGGCAATTAAGCTAGCTCAGAAGGATTGCAGTCTTGGCTATATCAACACTGAATATTAGCACTGGAGTGCCATGCTCAAGGAAAATATGAGAAAAAGGTAAAGAATCAATTTAAGTAGTAAGACTAGAGTCATTAAATTCGCTAAAGTAATCAAGAATTTAAATTAAGAAGCAAACAAAACACACTGTCAATAACTGTGATGAGGCCAGAGCTGTAAAAAATGACTTTCTTAGCTGTGTGGCCCAGTTACTGAAAGCCTGCCAGCTACTGTCTGGTTTTATGGAACCCTCTGAATATTACTGAGCCTTGGCAATTGTACAAGAGTCTAGGATAGTGGATCTAGCAACCAAATGATTAATGAGAAATAAAATTTCTAGAAATAACACAGTGACCAAGTTAGCTTATGGGACCTGTAGGTGGCTTCTAGAGGGCTCATGGAACTAAGTCATGGGCATAGAACATGTATTTCATTCCTTTAACATGAATCTTTGGATCTTTGATTGACCCTTCAACCATTCTTACATTTAATTTTTCCTTGGTGATTAAATATTCCTTTAAATTAAAAAAAATTATTTTAATACATTCTATCTATTCCTAGGAATTTGTTGATATATAAGCTGTTTGTCCTTTGTTTTTGAAGAGGATAAATGGCATCACATGGTGATTAACTTGTATGTGAATTGTATTTGAGGAAGAGTAGCACAAAATCATCAGCATCACTTTCTCTTCTGGAGTCACGGAAGTCCAAAGGCAAGACAAAAGTCAGGACTGTTGATGGCCTGGGATGCAATGGATGACCTTGACATTTTAAATGTCTGACCAAGCTATAAGCCCTCCACAGTGCCTGCTTCAGCCACCCTCACAGTCATTGGAAAAATTGTTCTCATCTGCCCATTACAGTTGGGGGCATAGACGCCCCCTATCTCACCAAAAGATTTGTGACCAGTTACCCTCAATATGGTTTAGCCCATTTGTGGAGAGAGTTTACCAGTGTGTGGCTTCTGCATGTACTACAGTTTCTTGGAGCCACAGGTAAAAGCTGAGTGATAGGCAGACACCAAAAGTGGATGAGCAGCCCTTAAAAGGGTTCAGGTAGCACTCACATCAGAGATGTTAGTCCTCCTTTAACACCTATATCCACAAATATATGTGTGCACCCACACACATGCATACATATATACATTTCCTAGGAATGGATTAAAAATGAGGAACTTCTATTATCTGTATCCATCCATCCATCTATCTATCTATCTATCTATCTATCTATCTATCTATCTATCTATCTATTTATCTATCTCTCTATCTCTCTATCTATCTTATCCATCTATCTATCTTATCCATCTATCTATCTGTCTGTCTGTCTGTCTATCTATCCATTTATTTATCTGCATATATATAGAGAGAGTGGTCTGTGTATGTATTTTTTTTTTCTAATAAAACACAGTGCAAATGAGCTAAAAAAAAAAAAGCTCTGGGATTTTTCATCAAATATTTCTTTTCTTTTTTACCTTTAGCTAACTTTAATACCTATGCAAAGTGATGCCACTCAGTTTAAAAAATGGATTTCTTAAAGGAAATAATTGTGCTATAGAATAAAATTAAATGCCTATGTTTAAAATATTTAAGCACTTAACTTTTTCACTGTTTGTTTTATTTTGGAATGAATTTATGACATATTTTAAAATCTTGAATCATACTGAAGAGAACTTCTCTAAAAAACAGGAATTCCCTACTAGGGGTGTGCTTAAATTAAAAACTTTTGGATCTTTGATTGACCCTTCAACCACGCTACATTTAATTTTTCCTTGAAGATTAAATGTTCCTTTATACATTGTAACATTATACATGGTAAGTTGGCAGAAGGATAAATATTTTGTTAAAATTATAGTTAGCAACATTTTATTTCTGTGTAGCTGTTTGGAGAAATAAATGATATCTGATAAGAGTAGCTTCAAAGAAATTTACTTGTTGGACTGACAGTAAATAGTATCTGAGGTTTTTTGTTGACCTTGACACCTTCCTTATACATGCTCTTTAAACTCAAGTGTTCTTGGGGAAAACAATACTACTTGTCTTCTTAAGACGAATACTGATTGTGGTAACTAACTAATTCTTTTGAAAATAGGAAAAGTTTTTTTTTTAGTAAATTAAGATTTTAATTTTCCTTAAGCCAGTGCAATTATTAACTATTGAAGCAATCATATTAGGAAAATGTTTACTATGCTTCATGTAATTTTCTTCTATCTAAAAACTTAAGTGATCAGATAAATGATAAATGTGGTTGATTTCATATTTAAAGTAAACAGTTTTCTAATTATTGTACTTTTCCTAGCACAAGGCTTGCAACTCAATCCCCATCACTGCTGAAGAGATTTTCTTTCTAACTGGGGGTATAAGTAGAAACCATTTTATAAATTTACTTCCACATGCATAATTCTTATTGTAACAGAGCATATTTTATAAGTGTGCTATATAGACAAGAGGTGCTGCTAGTGAAAATTGTCCCCATTTTGTTCCCCCTCAAATGCAAGTATTTCAAAGTTTCTCCTAATCCATTCTTCACATTTATGGTTGTCAACAGTATTCCATTAGGTTAACATACTATAATTTTTTTCAGTCATTCCCGGATTAACAAGCTCCTACTTTCCTTCTAATTCTTTGCAACAACAAAAATACTGTAATAAATATTTGTGTAAAGACAGAGAGGCTATTTCTATGCCTTAGACAACCTGGCACTTATGCCTTGTAGTTACAGAGCTATATACAGGATGTTTATACTTTAGCAATTTTTTTTTAGCATTTTTCCAAACTGTTTTTCAGAAGAGTTGAATCCATTATGAGTCACATTAAGAGCATATTAGTATCAGAGGATGAGACCTAAGATGATGTATCAGAGGTAGCAACACAGCTGGGCTCTCTTAACAATCCCCTCCAAATAATGTTAACACTATACATCAAAGCAAATTCTTGAGCAGCCAAGCCAACAAAGGGGAGAGATGAGATATTTTTACAGCCCCAGAAAGCTCAAGATTTTAGAAAAAGAGGTCTGTTTGGGGACAGAGGGAGTAGACCTAGAGGGGACCTAGAGTAGCAACATAAGCTGTAGATCTTGGAGGCAAATCAGAGAGACTGAACAGAGTGGAGACTATGGACAGAGTGAGCACAGACCAAATTTTACCTAAATCTGAAAGTCTAGAAATAGGCTGGGGGAAAAAAATGAGCAAGCAGCAAAAAGGAAACTGGCCATAAAAAGCTACTGTAGGGAAAATTTAGACATAAACTCAGAAGAAGAAAACAACAAGAAAGCAGTTAGAAGTAAAGCCTCAAAGAAAAAAAAATGTAAATTTGACACAAGTCCAAAAATAATTCCTTTAAGAACTAAAGAAAAAGCAAAAAAGAAAATATTTTAAAAATCAGAGAAAAATAAATATATTCTTCTAAATAAAAAACTAGCAAAAAAGAGAAAGTAATGGAAAAAAATCATGAAAAGAAAATTAACAACTTGGTAAAAGAGATGCAAAACTAATAGAGAAGTTAACACCTTAATAAACAGGATTGGGTAGGCACAGCCTAGGAGGCAAATTAGAAGCAGCAACCCAGGTAAACTCAATATTTCCTGCCAAACAATTTAAAAACAACTCCTCAAATCAAATTTTGGAGTGATAGAGCCAACAAAGGGTCAGGATGAGACATTTTTCCACCCTAAGAAAACTTAGGAGATCCACAGGAGAGGTCTATGACACTGGTCTGGAGGCTGATGTGGAGCACAAGCTATGGCAGCACCAGTGGCAAACCTTGGAGGTAGCCATAATAGCTGCGGCATCAGCAGCTTTGTGTACTCTTAGACCAGAGAAAAGGGGTTCAGGAAATGGTCTGAAATAGATTGCAGGGGACTCTTTGTTGGTATTGAGTGCAGCTGACATTGAGCAGCAATTTTATTGCCTACATGAAGTTCCAGGTCACAGTTCCAGAGCTCCTTCTAATATAAGCTTGATTGATATTATCCATGAAAAAAGTGTTTTTTTATTTTATTTCTCTAAGGCAGTGGTTGTCAACCTTCCTAATGCTGCGACCCTTTAATACAGTTCCTCATGTTGTGATGACCCCCAACCATAAAATTATTTTCATTGGTACTTCGTAACTGTAATTTTGCTACTGTTATGAATCGTAATATAAATATCTGATATGCAGTACGTATTTAAATTGAACATAACCCATAGGTTGAGAACCACTGCTCTAAGGGATCATCTTCTATGGTGTAAGGTAACACTTTTCCATTCTCTATTTTTATGAGTGGTATGTTCTTTTATATTTGATAATGTATCCAAATTTAGTTTATCATGGCATTTAGTATAAAATAATGTGTTTTAGTTTTTCTAGTACTTTTTGTCATAATTGGGCGCTCTTACTCCATTAGTCCTTCTCCTTGGGTTTCTTAAACACTAGGTTCCCATACTCAATTTTTCTGGGTGTTCTTTCCTAATTTACATTTATCATTTTCCCCAATTTTTATCTGGTACGAAGAGTTTGAATGATATTAAATGGTATAGCTGGTTTAGCATATGATTCAGGGTTAGGTAAGGTTATTCATTTTCATTTTCATTTTTATTTCATTATTTCTTTGAGATTACTGACCATTCTTTCAGCTTAATACCTAAGAAGGTATTTAGGTTGGAGAATACATGATCTTGATAAGGTTTTTCATGGGGAAAAAAAAAAACCCTTTTATTCCATCATGTGATTTTAGAAGAAATATTTTCCCTCAAGTCTCCTGTTATACATAGTACATTTGTGAGCAAAATATCTCACAGCATTCCTGAGAATTATTTGGGAACTAGCTGTTGTTTTTTTTTATTTCAGTGAGTTGATAACTACTTGGCATTTAATAATTACATGATTGTAACTGAAGTAATCCTATATTACTCAAGGTAAACTTAGACTGTTTCTTATACATTTATTCTCTGTCACTGATAATCAATAATTTTTGTCAACAAGACTTTCTATCATCTCTCTGTTTTGCTATGATGCTAAAGAAGATACAAAGTTTTTGAAAGATAAAAAAAAAATTAAGATGTGTCAACCAGACTTTACTTCAGAGTTGGAAGGAAAGGCATTTCCTGTGCCAAAAGAGGCCTTTTGAACTTTCATAAAACGTATCTCTTCAGCCAGCTCCTATTCATTAATGTGTTTGGGGTTCATGTTCATGCTGCTTGCTTACATGTTCTACAAGATACCTCTGACTGTCATTTTGATCGTCATTTTGACTTTCTTGACAGAAACAAAAATATACCTTGAATCCTTGAATGTCTCCGAAATCCACTTTTGAACAGAGTTCAATGCAGAGCTTTCTTGTTATTATTCAAAGACACAACTACTCAAGTGCTCACCACCAAAGTCTTTGGTGCTGTCAAAAGGTTCAAAAAAGAGAGGAATATAGACTTAGTGGAAATAACATCAAGGAATATTTATTACCATCTGATTTGCCACTGATACCTCCCTTGGTCTCACCAGGACACCTGCCCACCTCATTTGCAGCTGAAATCTCATATGGTTGTCTCCATCGAATATGATGCCATATGAGCTAGGACGATCCATATTTTTCCATTTCTATCCCCAGTGCTTAGCACAGTGATTTGCACATAAACGCTAAATAAATGACATTATATTCATTTGCTAGGTCACTCCACAATGGAGACCCTTACAATAGTAAACACGAATGAGGCACAGGCAGCTAGGTGGCACAGTGGATAGAGCACTGGGCCTAGAGTCAGGAAGACCTGAATTCAAATCTGTCCCCAACTAACTTACCAAATGTGTGATCCTGGGTAAGACCTTCAGTTTCCTTATCTACAGAATGGGGCTAATAACAGCACCTATTTCCTACAGTTGTGGTCAGGATCAATTAGGTTATATCTGTAAAGCACTTAGTAATGTCTGGCATACATTAAGTGCTATATAAATGTTAGTGATGATAAGATGAGGAGGAGGAGGAGGAGGAAGAGGAGGAAGGAAAGGAAAAAAAGGAGAACAAAAATATAGGCCATAGAAATAAGTGAATAGACTTCTGTTGGCTGGGTGTAATGGTAATGGGATTTGAAGATCTTCCATGCCCCTTGAACTTGCTGATGTAGCAGGAAGGGGTGGGTCAGGAAGGAGCCAGAGTTCATTCAGAGTCGGGTTGGAGCTAGTGTAGTGACCAGAAGTGGTGGCAGGGGTGTGAACTGCCTTTTTTTAGCCAGCCAGAACTTCTGATAAGCAAGGACTCTTGCTAAGGATTGCTTGGGATGGGAACTGCAGGGGGGGAAGAGAGGGGAGAGCTGCTGGAAGCGAGCTGTAAAGAGGCTGAGTAGTTACCGTGAGTGAGGAGAAGAGGATCTTTGCCTGTGGTAGCCTGTTTTGTTTTGAAGGCTTGAGAATGTGAGTGTTTACTGCATTAGCTATGTGTGCCAACTCCATGGCTACTGTGATGGCTTTGGAACTCAGTTTTCTGGTATTTGAATAAATGTTCTAGCTATGTCCACCATGTAGGGAGCCTGTTACATTTTGTGATTAATAACTATATCAGCATATTTATAGTTACCATAGGCATTGTGAATACTGCATTGTTGATACACTGGGCCAGCATCTAAAACACTTCTTGCCTTGGAAGGTTTCCTCATTATCCACAAAAAAAACCAAAAAAACACACATGGGTAGGTAGATGGCAAAGTGGGTAGAAGGTCATTCCTGGTATCAGGAAAACTCATCTTTCTGAGTTCAAATCTGGCCTGAGACACTTACTAGCTGTGTGATCCTAGGCAAGTTACAAACTTATTTGCCTCAGTTTTCTCATCTGTAAAATGAGTTGGAGAAAGAAATGGCAAACTACCCCGGTATCTTTACCAAGACAATACCAGTGAGGTCACGAAGAACTAGACATGACTGAATATGACTAAACAACAACAACAACAACAAAAAGCTATGCATAGCCATATAGGACTAGAAGTTTTAACAACAATAGTATATAATGCTTTCTATTACAGGCCATTAGTATATTTCACTGAAGTAATAGATTGCAACACTTATTATCATTTTTCAAATAAAATAAAAAGAATCTAACCATGAATGACTGATGATGACCCAAGTGGGATAGTGAAAAGAACACATATTGCGTGATTAAGGACTAGTTCATTTGCTGTGTCTGTGTTCAGTTATCTATAAAATGATAAGTGTTTGATTAAATAACCTCTCATGTCCCCTCCAGATTTAACATTTTGTGAGTCTTTCTCCATGACTATAGTCTCTGCTAGCCTAATTGTGAATTATTTAGATTGTATTTGGAATATAAAGCTTTAACATGGCTTTTCGGAGTAGCTAAAAGCCATAGTGGGTAAAATTCCAAGCCTGTAATCAGGAAGACATGAGTTACAATCTTGCCTCAGATACTCACAAGTTGCATTAACCAAGGCAAGTCACTTAACTTCCATTTGCAACAGTGTCCTTGTTTGGAGTTAATAATAGCACCTATTTCCTAGAACTGCCGTGAAGATCAAATGAGAAAATAATTGTACAGTGCTTAGCCCAGTTCCTAACACATAGTAAATACCATATAAATCTTAATTATTATTATTAACAACACTAAATGCAGCAAAAATAACAAAGAGACAAATTCAAACTACTTATAACTGGTGACCTGGATGAGTTGCTCTGGAACCTTTCCAGCAAAGTTTTACTTCTTTGAGGGCATTTCTGCAATTTGGGTGAGAGGTAACAGATTGTAGCTGTGGGAACATTGTGATCTAGCCTGAGTTATTAAGTTAAACACCACAGTACTTGGGGAAAAAAAAAATCCACCTGCACTGACTTTACCAGTCAACTAATATTAAGAACATATTTGTGGATATAAAATCACTTCAGTCCTTGACAACCAGACACAAAATTTCTCTTGATGCTTATTAGCATCATATCAGTTTAAAAAATATGGTGACTTCTTTTACATTTCCAAAAGTGCCTATGCCCAGGACCAATGTTGTCATGTATTTGACAATGAAGAACTTAACATTTGGCCAGAAAACTTTTAAATTGGGGTTGATTGTTCCCATTTCTAAAATGAATTATTATATGTTGGCAGGCTCAAGAAGTAAGGTACCCCTATGTTATAACAATCTGAATTTTAGTTTTTCCTAAATAGGCCATTGAAATAATTTAAGCATTCTAGATAAAATGATAATGGCATATAACATAACATCACAATTAGCAACAAATTCAAGATACTGAATGGCATCACATGTCCCTGGCTAATAGGATTTCCAGTTGATTTAGAAATATGGGAAATGCACAGCCCTCTACTTATTAAGGCAAAGTATATTCACAGGTTAAATCTAGTAAGTCATTAGAGAAGAGAAACCATTAGATGAGCTATGTTGTTTTTCAAATCCTTAATAGAAAATAAAATGCAGATGTAAAATAATTAGACTGTGAAGATTTTTTAGGATGGTCATTAATTTGTGGCAATGATATTTTGATTTTAGCTTTCCTAAATAACATGTCCAGACTTTTGCAGGGTATTACAAATACGTGTCTTGCTTCATCCTTAGTACATTCAACCCTTTCCTCTTACAATAGTTCTTTCTAACCAGTGCATTACAAAGCATCAATAAATGATGAAGATTTCCATGGTATAGTGTAGATTTTTCCTTTTATCTCCCCATTCCCTTTGGTTGCTCCCATCTCTCTCTCTTTCATAGAATCAGCCTCGGTATATTAGAGCTAAAGGAGCCTTAGATATAATCTGTTCTGTTTCTCTCATTTTGTAGATGGAGAAAATGAGCCCTTTAGAAACAAACTGACTATTAGTGAGTTAATAGTAAAGCTTGGGCTTGGACCCAGCTCTTCTGATGCAGTCTTTTTGCTATTCTGCAGTACATTTTTTATACCCCATCATATTGCCTGTTGTCCTCATTGAATTTTCTTCCATCTTTGTGATGAAACGCATCTCTCAACTGACCATAACACTATTATTAATAAGCATTATATAATTTTCCAATTCCTCCCCACCCCTGTTGCTAACACCTTCCCCTCTAAAGTGATCTTCTATAAAATCTCTATGTATGTTAATAACAGTAAAAATAGCTAATGACTACTACGTGCCTTGCTCTATGCTAAGCATTTTATGCATATCATTTCATTTGATCTTCACAAGAACACTGAGTTTTGGGTGGGTATTATCCCCACTTTTCTGATAAGGAGGCTGAGTTAGACAGAAGTAAAGTGACTTGCCCAAGGACACACAACTTGTAAGTGTCTGCAGAAATCCTTCCTGACTTCGGATTCAGCGTTCTATCCACTGTACCACATGGTTCTTCTCAGCTTTTGAGAATATAGTATTTTTTAATATCTCTAGTGGCCTCACCCATTAGAATGTAATCTCCTTGAGACCAATAACTATTAAATAAATTATTCTTGATAGATTTTTAAAGTGAAACTGTATTATAAAAACATGTCTGCTTGTATGGCCATTCTGTTGTTGTCCTCAGACATTATTAACTGTTTCCGTATTTTCCATATGCACTTCTTGTCATAATGATTTTCCTAACTATCCCAAACCTCTCAAATTTAAATTAGAACCCTTTATTACCCTATAGGGCAATGGTTCTCAACCTTCCTAATGCCACGGCCCTTTAATAAGTTCCTCATGTTGTGGTGACCCCAACCATAAAATTTTTTTGTTGCTACTTCATAACTGTAATTTTGCTGTTGTTATGAATCATAATGTAAATATCTGATATGCAGGATGTATTTTCATTGTTACAAATTGAACATAACCCACAGGTTGAAAACCGCTGCTATAGGGGGAAAAATCATAAAATTTAAGATTTTCTTTCATAACGCTATTCTTTCCTATTTCACTAAAGTCCCCAAGTATCTACTTATTGTTGGAAAATGAACTCAAGTGACTTTATTAAGTCCTTATTGAATATCTATTATGTTTATAACATTTGCACATTCTTTTTGTTAAATGGATCTCAGCTAATCCACCTTGATTCTAATCCTGGTTTGAATACAGGGAAAATCCTTTGATGATGACAAATGTTAATTTCTGGTCAGAATGGAGAAATACACAATTATTCAGTTCTGAAAATACATTTCTGTTTAGTCTATTTGAACTTTCCAAAAGCTTTTGGCTCCTTTTGTGATTGG
>JAQQSU010011083.1:0-12258 GCA_028627135.1 Pseudochirops cupreus
CTTCTCCAAATGTTTCGATTTCGGTTGAGGATGTCATCATAATCCCAGCCACCTAGGCTCACAAACTTGGAATCATCCTCGCCTCTCCCCTTCTCCTCACTCCCTATGTCCAGTCAGCAGCCAAGTGTGGTCAGTTCTACCTCCACAAGGTCTCCACATCCAACACGTTCTCTCTCCATATGACCACCACCCCAATTTGGGACAACTCGTCACCTCTACCCTGGACTTCTCAACAGCCCTCTCATTGGACTCCCTGCTTCCAATCTCTTCCCTCTCCAATCCAGGCTCCCATTCCTCTCAAAACAGCCTTCCTAGAGCATAAATTTGATGATGTCACTCTACTGATTAAGAACTTTCAAATGTTTTGTGTATATGTATGTGTATGCTTTGTATATGTCTGTACACACACACACACACACACACACACACACAAAATCTTCCCTATTACAACATAAACTCTCTGAAGACAGGCACTGCTTCACTTTTGTCTTTTTGTCCTCAATGTCTATCACACAGGTGATTTCTGCTACATGGATTTTACAGGATGAAGACTCAGAAATGGCCAACAGGTAAAGACTGACATGGAGCCGTCTGTGCATGAATTAGATCTTCAAGTACTACTCAGGACTCCTCCGACCCAATCCTTTACCAGACAAACTGGCTCACAATGCAATGGCCAGGACTCAGGTGCTTACAGACTGGGAGAGCACCCAAAGGAGGACCCTGACAGACCGACTAGTCCCTTACTGCCAGCCCAGGCCTTGGCATTTTCATTTCATTACTGTCTAGCTCCAGTCTAGCCTCCTGTCCTAGGCCTGCTTTCACACTCTCACCCAAGTGGCCCATGTGCTGTTCCTCAAACCTGGCCTTCCAATCTGTGCCTCCATGCCTGGAATCCCAACTTCCTTCGTGAGTGAGGTCTCTCATGTGCTCCCTCCTACAGGAGAAGCCTTTCCTCCTTTCCTTGGTCGGTAGAGCCTCCTCCCTTTTCATATGATCAGGTTACATGTTCTACTGCCTTAGCAACACATGAGTTCCTTGAGGAGAGACATTCTTTAGCATGGTATCTTGGTACTCATATGCTGTGTACATTTAGGGGAAGATCTAGACCCGTGATTTGATTGATATGGGAAACACCTGGTGAGGAAACTGACACTGACAATGTAATTGTTCTGCAATGTATTAAATAACCCTTTGGCAAGCGTTGGTTAAGTACCGGAATGCCAGGTACTGGGAACAAGGCTGGGAACAAACAAACCAAAATGAAATGGTCTCAGCCCTCAGGGGCCTCATACTGTATTGAGAGACATGTGAATAAGTATACACAAAATAAATGCGAGGTAAATTAAGGGGGGAGGAGGCACTAGCAGTGGGGAAGAGGGGAGATCAGGAAAAAAATTTCACCTACAGCAGAGGTATCAATTGACCAAACACTCCCAGCGTCCCAGGAACCAGATGAAAATGTAATTGGGAGACAGTGACAAAATAAATAAAAATACAACAGAACCCTAAAACATTACATTTAAAAGCTAAGTCAATATGTGAGATCTTTCTGTACATCGGAGGCCCCGCTTCTGGCTGAGTTTGGCTCCACTGACCTAGAAGAAGGCACCGAAGCTGAGTTTTGAAGGAAATGAGGGATTCTCAGGGGCCGAGATGAAGGTTCCGCGCGTGACGGGCAGTGAGTGCAAAGGTGTGGCAATGAGAGACGGACACGCAGGAGGAGGAATGAGAAGGCCAGTCTGGCTGGAACGCAGAGCATGGGAAGGGAAGAAATACCGAATAAGTGAAAAAGGTAAATGCCTGGGCTGTAAAGAGACTTAGGTGCCCAACAGAGCAGTTTCTAGGTAAGCCTGGAGAGAACAGGGGAAAAATAGCATCTACTGGGATGGGGAGATAACACAGTCAGACTTACTGTCTTTGGCAGATGCCTGGGGTACTCCAAGGCTATGGTCGAAAAGCGACAGAGGCGGAACACACAGACCGTACGTGTCAGAGTCAGATCTTCCTGACTCCAGCCACAATACTGGACCGCCTTCCCCTTGGGCATAGCAGGGGCTTAATAAATACCTGTCGAATCAGACCATCTACTCTAGAAAGTCAAAGAGGAAAAGGGACAAAAATTTTCCGATCACTAAAAGCTCCAGCCACTCTGGGTGCCATGTTTCATTCATTCATGACAGTTGTTACAATCCACTTGAAAAATCATTACCCATCACTGCACGAACTGCCCATGCTGCCTACAACCTGTTTTACCAGAGTCACACGGCTAGTGACAGATATCTATGTTAGGAGACACTAATTAACTTCAGCCTACAGTGAAGATCCAGCTTCCATGGGATTCGCTGCCATTCCGCGGCCATCAAAGAAACTCTGCAGCAAGTACATCTCAGGGCTGATCTCTACCGCCCTCCTATAATGCCCATCACGCTCTTCACGGCTGGTCTGAATCCTACAACCAGACCTCTGTAATGTGAGCAAGGGACTGATATGCAAATAGCAAAAAGGTTTTCTGTACCTCACCTATGAATAAATAAATAAATGTGTGCACGTACATACAGACATACGTACACACACAGACACACACACATCAAAGGACCTGTGACGTCATTCATGCAGACACTCTCTAAACAACTGTGCTCACTTAACTCCTTGTCCGTGCCCTTCCCTAAAGTTTCCATCAAGGGCCTCCCCAGGGTGCTAGTGGCCTCCCCAAGGTTGGGTCACCGGTCACGGACACCAGTGCAGCCCTGAAACAGCTGCCTGGGATTCTCTGCTCCTACTGAGCACTCCACCTTCTTTTCTGATCATGCACTTCCTGAAAATGATCCTTGACCATGGAAACCCAGGAAATAATTATAAAACCAACTGAAAACTAGAACAAAGAGCACCTCTTTATTTGAATTAATAATCAAGTAACTAATTGCTCAACGGTTTAGCACCTCACAGCGCTTTGTGTACAGCAGACCTTCCATGCAGGTTTTTTCGAGTAACTTCATGAATATTACTTAACAGTTTGCCCCTGGGATCTCAATTTTCTCTCTTTTTAAAAATCTGTGTTGATTTTTTGTTGTTTTCGCATACCTAGATTTCCCAATATAACTGTTCACCACCCACAGAGCCATCCCTTATAATCGAGAAGAAAAAGAAGGAAAAAATAATTCAGCAAACCTGGCCAACAACACATTAACTAAGTCTAATAGTACATGCAATGTCTGTACTCCCAATTTTCAAAGAACTTCACTGCAATGCATTATATTTAGACCATGCAGGAAAGTACACAAACTATTCTTTTATTAAATGGATGAGACAAAGACATAAAAAGAGTAAAAATAGTTCTAAAGTCAGAATCTGAATCCCATGTTTGAGGGACTCAAATGACCACTTCTAGTTATGAATATAATGAACTTGTAATTCAATTGTCCATCAAATGTTGAAACAATCAGATGAAAGATAGAATATATACTTCTTTTTGGAGCACTGTACTTAGATAGATTTAAGAACAGCAAAAGGACTGATAAAACTTCTAAAAGAAATAAATGAAGGGGGGCAGCCAGGTGGCGCAGTGAGTAGAGCATGGGCCCTGGAGTCAGGAGGACTGGAGTTCCAATCTGACCTCAGACACTTTGACACAGTTACGAGCCGTGTGACCTTGGACAAGTCACTTAACCCCAACTGCCTTGCCTCCCCCCCTCCAAAAAACAAAATAAAATAAATGAAGGAAAAAAGAAAAGGAAGAGTCAACACAAATGCACCAAATGCATGCTCCGTTAAAAAAGAGTTTTACTGATATGTCTGCTTTTATATCTTAGTCATTTCTGGAAATGGTGCCTCCTTATTTTGTTTTTCTGGTTGCTCAGGTTAGTTTTCGCTTTAATTTTTCCTTTTATTTTTTTTCCTTTTTTTCCTTTAATATTTTTATAGCTATTGTTTATATTTTGATTTTGGTTCTGCCTATCTCACTCTACATCAGTTCACAGAAGTCTTCTCATGTTTCTCCTAATGCCTCATCTTTACCATTTTTTTTACCACACGTTTCAGTATATTTATATGGTAGTTTTTTAGGCTATTTCCCAAATGGTGGGCATCCACTTTGCTTCCAGGTCTTTGCCATTCCAAAAAATGCTAAAAAAACACTTTGTTGTAATTTGGAATGGTTTCTCTCTTTGGCTTCCTCGGGGGTATATGCCCAGATGCAGGACGCTTGTTTTCTCCCTTTTCTTACATAATTACAAATTGATATCCAGCATCATTGCTCCACCAACAGCATATTAGTGTGACTATTTTCTCAACGTCTAACACACCGTTCTTATCTTTTGTCCACTTCGCTGATTTGCAAAGCAGGAGGTGAAACCTCAGTTGTTTTTTAATTTGCATTTCTTTTAGTGATTAGAAGTATATTTTCATACGGTCAACTGCAGCTTTTAATTTTTTTTTGCTTTTTAGAGGGGGGGAGGGTAGGGCAATTGAGGTTAAGTGACTTGTCCAAGGTCACACAGCTAGTAAGTGTTAAGTATCTGATGCCAGATTTGAACCCAGGTCCTCCTGACTCCAGGGCCGGTATTCTATTCACTGCCCCACCTAGCTGCCCCAAGTTTTTAATTCTTTTTTAAAAAGGCAGTGACAGAGTGAATAAAATGATAGATTTGGAGAGAAGATATGAATCCTGTCTTAGGTACTTCTAGCTGCTTGACTCTGGACAAATCATTTAACCTCACTCAAACTTTAGTTTTTCTCCTTGGTAAAATCAGGGTAATAACAGCACTGACCTCAAAGGACAGTTGTAAGGCTCAAATGAGATAATGCATGGAAAACACTTTGCTAACCTCAAAGTGCCTGTGCAAATGCCAGCTTTTACAAGCATCTTTTAAACTTATTTATTGATTACAGACTAATTTTTAAAAGTTTTCTTCTTTCCCAAATTACAGCCTCATAACACAGAGATGTACCTTCTGCTTTCTTTTTTATCCCATGGAACCTAACATGGTTTTAGACAACCAGTAGATGAATAAATGTATACTGAATGAAAGCATGCATGCATAAACCAACCAATCGACTAACCTGCATGGCCCTTACGAGTGTTTTGATCTGGCCCACACCAGAACCTGTTTCCTTTACCACTGTGGTTGCAGTACGGCCCCCTGCTTCCACAGGGAACCAGCTGTGCCGGGCAAAGAAGAGAGGATTCTGGTGCCGATCATCACCAGACTCTACTAATTAACAGCTTCTGGTCTCATGTATTTGAGCAATTCTCCATCCTCTATTATTTAAAAACTAAAATTTGACAACTCAGTTTAAACATTTAGACAAATCCAAAGCCAGTAGAAGAAATTTACTGATTGTTACAGTCTACCAAATATAGAACAATGTCGACAGGTTCTTTGGAATCTTCATGCGTCTCCGATCTCAATGAGCTCCCTTATCTTCCTACATATTTTTTAGCTTTCCCTTCAAAAAGAGAAAATTCTTCTTCTGATATCCTTTTGCAACAAAGATTTAACAAATAAGCTGTAGCAATTCACCTGAACTGAATATTGGCCTCACTGGGGAAAACTGAAGAGGCCTGTCTGGCAGAGACCCCCCTCTAAATGGAAAGTAGCTTCTGTTCTGGCAAGTAAGCTTATAGCATACGGAAAAGTGTTATCCTTTATTTAACCTTCATGTTCTCTCGGATGACAGCTGTAGGAGCTATAATCGCTTCAACAGGACAAAGAATATTAGGATCTTCAGAATAAGCACGCTATTTATACCATTAACAGAAGTGTCCATTTCCTGAACGCTTTCTACCCATCTGGACAATGCTGATGAAGAAATCCTGCATAACTGACAGGTGGAGAAAAACTGACCTGAATGACCTCAGTCTTGCTCAGTGGTTCTATCAGTGCTTATTAACCACTATTAGACTCCCTGGTGAACTGTCTCAGGTTTCCATTTCCTGATGCCCCAAGAAATGTTAGTTACGCCAGCCTAAGAAATATGTCCTTTGCCAACCATACTGTTTTCTCTAGAAAAATCAATTGCTACTTTTCAGATGAGAAGAAGCCCCCAAAAACATGACATGAAAAATGAGCTTTTGACCTTGACTTAGTACGGTTGCAAACACTGGATAAAACAACATAGAAGCAACAACTTATGATCTATTTCTATATACAGATCAGTGCTTTGTATCTCTGCTGTCCTTTCTCACTAGGCTGCAAGGGGCCATTAACTAACCTGTCACCCCCAAACCAAACCAATCTGGAATGAATGTACTTTTTTATTCCAGAATATCCCTATGGAGGACATTGTCTTGTTAAAACAGATGTAACTCTTCCTGTAAAACGTCTTTGAAGCAAAAGAAATGAGCAATTTGTCAGCATTAGAATCCTCTCTCTCTGTCCGGCAGAGCTGGTGCTCAACTTTGTCACTACATCCCTAGGGGGGCAGGAGCCTTACTATCCTATATAATGGTAAAGAAAACAGATCTGCCATGGGCCAGAAGAAAATACTCATAAGGGATCCATAGGTTAGTTGACTGGTTGGTTCACACAAGCCTACATTCATTCAGTATACATTCATTAATCACCTACTGGTTACCTAAAATCCTAGTAGACTCCACGGGTAAAAAAGAAAAGTAAAGGTACATCTCTGTACTGTGAGTTTATAATTAACTAATCAAGAAGAAAACTTTTTAAGTAATTTTTTTAGTTCATCAATTAATGCTTTGGTTTTAAAGCAGTAGTTTTTTTTAAAAGGAAACTAAAGTAAGATACAATGGGGGAAAAAGATACAACAGTGGAGAAGGTTCACTGTAGCACATTTCCTAGACAATTCTTACAGGTCTGGCTTTAACATCAACTTCTACAAACATAAGGTCTTTGACTAGATCCTGGGCAATCAAAAACACAAAAACACCCAGGCCCTGACCTCAACCTACTTACATCCTATGAAGGAGACACAATGCAGACACTGGGAAGTAAACATGTGGTAATTTCAAGAGGGACAGCACTAACAGATAGGGGAGAAGAGGTCAGGAAATGTCTGGTCGAGGAAGTGGCAAAGCTGTGCCAAGGTTGAGGTGACAGGGGAACGTGTGCCAGACCTGCACAAAAGTGTGGAGGCCAGGGACAAAATGTCATGAATGGAGAACTACAGCAGCACACTGGTCTGATAGCAGAGTGTATGAAGGAAGGCCGTTTGGAAAGGCAGTGGCAGCTGTCCTGGGACACACCAGGCTGACTTCTCAGTTTTCTTCTGGCATGGCTCTAATTCCTTCACCATTCCCATACCCGTTCTCTGATGGCTGTCTAAATGTGAGCTCTTTGTCCAATGATCAGTGAATCAATTGCTACTGGACAAACTGCACCAAGATTCTTGCGGAAAAGGAAGCTGGAACACAAAAGACAGCCAGGGCTTAAGGAAGGGTGGCTAACAGGTTCTCTTTGAGGATGCCTACAAAGGAGCTACTGAACATCAAACAACAAATAACACCGGGCCCCGAGGCCGTCTTCCCTGGGGTTCTCACAGCCAGCGCAAATAAAGGACCAGGAGGAGATCCTGGCAGCCCAACCTCAATTAGAGATGGTGAAGAAATTCTACAAACATGAGAAAATCTTCCCTCAGGGACTTCAAGACGAAGGTGGGCACAGGGAAGAAAAGGGAAAAGCATGCTGAAAAAACTGTTAGGTCAGGAAATGACAGCGGCCGACAGCTTTAGGCTACCAAGCAGCCTCATGCCTCTGTATTGTAAACACCTTCCTCCAGAAGGAAGTGGGAATGCATTAGACATGAGCATTACTAGGCCTACTGGCTAGACTGAAACAACAGACCATGCCTAATTAGATCCCTAATTCCACAGGGCCACCTCACAATGCCTGCCACACCGTCAGACCCCTTCTTCCTCTTCTGCCCCTCCTTCCCACACCCTGCACCTCCACAGAACAAAAACATTTTCCTTGGTCAAGCCTCCTCTAGGCGTGCACTCTTCTCTTATCAGAATGTAAACTCCTAGAAAGAAAGATCTATCTTTAAAATCTATCACCAACCCTTGGCACCATGCCTTGCACATGTGATCAATGAATATCCTTCTTTCTTTCCTTCCTTCCACATCCAGTTATTATTTCATTAACTCTTCAGTATTCCTTTGAGACAAAACAGGAAGCAGGCATAATGATTACATTATAAGCTACAAAAGAAAATGGAATTAAGAGAAGAGAAAAGATATGCCCAATGTTAGCCAGTGAGTCAGTCAGCAGCCAAGCTAGGAACTTGGTCTGCTGGTCTGTTGAATGTTCAGAATCCAAAATAACTCCATGGAGTATTTTGAGATAATGGAGAAGGTCTGGTGAAACCTATGGACCTCTTTTCGAAATAATGTTTTTAAATACATAAGAGTACAAAGGAAATCTAATGAAAGTCATCAAAAAAATGTTTTAAATAAGTTCATGGACTTAAGAAGTTGAGCCTTCTTAAGGTTAATAAGTCCTTATAAAAAGCACCAAAACCAAGTTAATAAATACAAACACATACAAAGTAGTTAAATACAGAATAGTCTGGGAGGTAGGGAGGCCACTGGCAGTTGGAGGGGTCAGGAAAGACTTCATGCAAAAGATGGCGCCTGGGCTGCAGCTCAAAGGAAAAGTGGGCTCTGTGAGGCAGAGGTGAGGAGGAAGTGCATTCCAGGCAGGGGGAATAGCCAGAGGAAAAGAATGAAAATGGAAGATGAAGTATCTGGAGTGAGGCATGGAGAGAGGATAGTCCAGCTGATCACAGAGTTGTGGGATTAGGGTCTGAAGTATGAATAGAGAGAAGGGTTCAGACAAGAGAGATAGTGAATGCTGAAATGGCAAGATTTGAACAAGTAACTAGATATGGGGGGGTAAAGAGAGACTAAGGAGTCTAAGATAATGGTGAGATCACAAACCTGTACAACTCAAAAGAGGGTGGTGCCTTCAAGGGAAACAGGGAAATTTGTAAGAGAGGAAGGTTTCTGGGGAAAGACAATTACTTCATTTTTACATATGTTAAGTGGAAAGAGGTTGGTATCCAGCTAGGAGGAAGACAAGAAGAAGGGCACATTGGTAGGAAGGTTAGGGCAAAGGGTTCCCCACAAAGTCTGCTCTACTAGACTCTCTGACATCCAATAGGATCTAGGTAGCCAGACTGGGGAGCAGATGGGAAAAATGACCCAGTGGGTACTCAACTTGCCAGGGTTTGATTAGGATGATCAGGTTACCAACCTCAAAAAGGCTTGTGATGCTGTCCTCTGAGTACATACTCTTAAAAAATAATTTTAATTTACTTCCATGATTGGAAGGTGGCAAGTGCTGTCAAGATACTTTGAGACATACTCTCAAAAAGCACAGCTGTGCAGATGAAGTTCATCTATTCTTTGTCATTTTCTATCAAAGGAATCAGATAACAACTACTTGTAAGTCCAACCCTGAAAAAAACCTTCTGCCTACCAGGATCCTGAGCAGCATGAATTCTTGGCATTGTAAGCTGATTTCTCAAGAATAAGGCCCTCCATTCTCTTTCTTTATGTATTCTCTAGCTTCTCTCCAACCACAGAAGAAAATCAACATCTACAAACTATAGTTCAACCTGCCATTTCTACAATGTTTCATCAGCACCACCAGGTGTCAGAGGGCCTTTAGGGAGCAGGCTCTATGGGAAGCTCATCCCCAATACCTTCCTGCATACTCTTTCCTCTTTCCAAAACTTTCCTTGCTGCATGCTGAACCCCCTATTTAACATATCGAAAAACTAACTCATTAGCTTTCCCTAAAACCTTTCCCTCTTAAGCTCAAGTAACAGTAACCATAGGCTCAGCAGAAGCTTTTGAAGCAAGTGCATTCCATAAGTTTAAGGGAGAAAAGGAGTATGGGGAAAAGTCAGTATCTTCATACTCCCCTCTCCTCACCTACTCTGCAATCCAGGGATACTAGTCTTCCTGCTTTCCTTGCACAAGAGTCCATTTTCTGACACTGGGCATTTTTACTAGCTGACTCCCATGCCTAGAATTCTCTCCCTCTTCATTCCCATCACCTGGATGTCTTCGAATCCCAGCTAAAATCCCATCTTCTACAAGAAACCTTTCCTCGACCCTCTCAATGTTAGTGCCTTCTCTCTGCTGATTATTTCTAGTTTTTCCTGTCTATCGCTTGTTTGTACACAGGTGCTGCATGCTGCCTCCCCCATCAGACTGAGAGCTCCTGCTCTCAGGCACTGTCCTCTGTCCTTCTTTGTATTCCCAACACTTAGCACAGGGCCTGACACACAGCAAGAGCTTTAACAAGTACTTGTTGACTTAACTTCATTCAGAGGTCATCCAAAAACATGGACAATTCTGAGAAGGTTTAAAGTAAATCATGTGATGTTTCCTTTTTTCTTTATTAAATTCAAGCTAGAATGCTGGTGTACATTAAATATTTTTCTCCTTCCAAAGAAAAACTGTTTCCAATGGAGGCAAAGCTAGGAAGGTTTCTGTAAACTGAAAAATGGTTTTTAAAAATCACTTGATTAATTTGTAATTTTAAAACTGGAGAAGGAAATGGCAAACCAGCCACTCAAGTATCTTTGCTTAGAAAACCCCAAATGGGGTCACGAAGAGCTGGACATTACTGAAAAAATGACTCAACAACAACAACGAATTTTAAAACATTTTCCTGTAGACTCCTTGCCCCAGTACATCATCCTATACACCTGTATGTAACCTGTCGATCACACATTATATTTGTTCTCTGCGCTGCCTACTGGTCTTACCATAACTATTTTAATCTTCCAGATCATCTATTTTCTCATTTAAGGAGAAGAAAAGAACATGAGAAGCTTCAGATCTTTTAAGCTCAAAGGGCTGGTGAAATCAATGAGAAATAGCTCAACTTAGCTTCAAACTGCAGAAAAGTACAGAAATCAGATTTCCACTCTGTTCATTTTGATCCAGGCAACTATTCTATGAAATGAGAAAAGATGTAGTGGACAGTGTCCAGAACACTTGCATTAAGTAGCGTGAATCTGGCACAAGTAACACATGACAAAGCTAACAATTCTAACGAGGAACATTTTTCTCAGGACTGCTATTAATGCTTACTGAGCAGACATACTTTCCGTCCTTCTTTACTGAAGGAGCATGAGCCCATAATCCCAACGTAAACAAGACTTGTTCTGGCTGAAGGTAACAGGACAAAGGGTAAAGGAGTGTCTCAAAAGAGAAAACAAGAACAGATCCCTCCAGAAGGAAAAAAAAACCCACAACAAAACAGCTAAGTACCCCTAGTCTTGTGGAGATGTTGCTTATGAATGAATTATCACCTACTACCTCGGGAAACAAAGAGCTGAGAAGGGACTGAATCTCCGCTGATCTAGCTTTCACTGAGATGGTCAATGCTGTCAGTGGCTTCAGAGACAGCAGCAGTAATCTACAGGTAACTGGGCAGACGGAGGCCCCCAGCTGCTACCAATGAACTACTTGGCAAAGAATTATCCCTAACCTAAGAAATGGGGATCAAGAGGTCAAGGCAGGGGGGGCAGAGCCAAGATGGCGGCATAGCACCAGCAACATATCGCAGCTCTCACATAGCCACCGCAAAATACCCATAAAATACGACTCTAAACCAATCCTAAAATTCCAAAACGCACACAAAGGTATTTCCCACTAAAGTCAGCTCGGCTATGAGGAACCATATCAGCACTGAGAACCAAACCGAACCTGGCCTGAAGCTGCTGCTGAGCCCCCGGGGTGGCCTGACAAGAGGAGCGGTGAGTGGATTAGCAGCAGCTGCAAAGCAGTGTTGAGAACTAAGTCAGTGGGAATTGCAAAATCAGGCGAGAAAAGCAGTCCTGCCGAAAAGGCCTCCAGAGTGGAAAAGCGAAAGGCAGAGGTTTTGCACCCACCTCCGTGCCCGCGGCCCGCAGACAGCAGGGGGACTAAGCGATTGTTCTGAGGCCAGTGCTCTCGCGTTGAGCGGCCTGGATCCGGATCGCCATCTTGGGCATTGGTCTTGGAGTCTTCATTATCCAGTGAGCCATAAGTAAGTAGGAAGGGTCCCAGCACCTTCCTGAGAGCTACGGCAGCTGGGAGGACCCCAGCAATTTGGAACAGAGTTTTCCCTTCTGGAAGCACAGCCCCACAGAGATTTAAAAAAACAAAATCACGGACTGACCAACCATGAGTAAGAATAAGCATAAGAAGCAAAGTAAGAACTGCAACCAAACCCTAAATTCCTTCTTTGGGAAAAAGAAAGATCATGGGAGAGAGAGGGAGGAGGAGAGCACAGC
>JAQQSU010011084.1:0-12258 GCA_028627135.1 Pseudochirops cupreus
TGGGGCTCTGCTTCCAGAAGGGAAAGCTCTGTCCCAAATAGCTGGGGTCCTCCCGGCTGCCGTAGCTCTTAGGGAGAGGCTGGGAACTCTTCCTATATACTTCTGGCTGACTAGATAGCGAGGACTCCAAGACCGGGGCCCAAGATGGCGATCCGGATCCAGGCTGCTCAATGCGAGAGCCCTGGCCTGAAATCATTTGCTCAGTCCCCCTGCTGCCTGCAGGCCAGGACGGGAAGCTGCAATGCCGAGGCGGGTGGAAAACCTCTGCCTTTCGCTTTTGCTTTTCCGCTCTGGAGGCCTTCTGGCCGGACTGCTTATCTCCCCCTTTCACAATTCCCATTCACAGCTGCTGCTAATCCGCTCACCCGAAGCTCCTCGGCTCCTCCCATCCAGCCGCCCCCGGGGCACAGCCGCGGCATCAGGCCAGGCTGGTTTTGGTTCACAGTGCTGATATGGTTCCTCGTAGCTGAGCTGACCTTAGTGGGAAGTATCTTTGTGTGTGTTTTGGAGTTCTAGGATTGGTTTAGAGTCCTATTTTATGGGTATTTTGGGGTGGCTATGTGAGAGCTGTGATATGTTACTGCTGCTATGCCGCCATCTTGGCTCTGCCAAGGCTCCCTTTTTTTGATGATGGTTTTTAGGTAGAACAATATTTTTTTTAATTATCTCTTATTCTCCAGCTCAGTGGATTTTCCAACAAGATATTTCACATTATCTTCTATTTTTTTCATTCTTTTGGTTTTGTTTTTTAATTTCTTGATTTTTCATAGAGTTCCTAGCTTCCATTTGATCCATTCTAATTTTGAAGGAATTGTTTTCTTCAGTGAGCTTCTGTATCGCCTTTATCATTTGGCCAGTTCTGCTTTTTAAAGGCATTTTTGTCCTCATTGGTGTTTTGGACCTGTTTTCCACTTGCTCGAGTCTATTTTAAAGTGTTATTTTCTTCAGTATTTTTAGGGTCTCCTTTACCAAGCTGTTCACTCATTTTTCATCATTTTCTTTTATCACTTTGATTTATCTTCCCAATTTTTTCCTCTACTTCTCTTGCTTGGTTTTCAAAATTCCTTTTGAGCTCTTCCATGGTCTAACACAAATTCTTATTTTTCTTGAAGTCTTTGGATGTAGGACTTTTTATTTTGCTGTCTTCTTCTTAGTGTATATTTTGATCTTCCTTGTCACTAAAGTAAGTTTCTATATTTCAAGAGTTTTCTGTTATTTGTTTTCCCCAGCCTATTAATTGAGTATTTAACTCTTTGTTAAGGTAGGGCTCTGCTTCCAGCATTGAAGCTGTCCCCAGCTTCAGCGTTGTTGTGCAGCTGTTTTCAGAGATACTTCTGGAAACCTCTAAGTCTTCAGTTCTTTCAGGGTCACATGATTTAAGAAGAGGTGTTCCTTGTCCCCTTGCCTTTGTGCTGGTTTGTGAGTGACCACAAGCATTCTTTTCTGCCTTGAAAATGTGAGGAGGGTTTTCTCTCCACTGCTGCCACAAGCTCTTCTATGCCTTTGCCATCCATGACTGCATCACAGATTCAAGTATAACCAAAACAATAGAGTCTTGCCCCAGCACCAGTAAATAGAAAACTGTACTCTCCTTCTGTGCAGTTGTTTGATACTCTTATTGTGTTTGAACTGAGAGACCCAAAAGCAACCACTGCTGCTGCTGATGTCATCAACACCACTGCTGCCACTGCTGTTGCTGATTCAGTCACTCCCAAGGCTTGTTCTTGTTTTGCTGTGGCTGGAGCTATGTTGGGGACAGGGTTGAACTGTTCTTCTCATTCTCCCAGGGCCAACAGACCTTTCCTACTGACCTTCTAAGTTGTACTTGGTGTTTGTGAGTTGAGAAATATGGAAACTGATACAGTAGCCAATGATTCAGGCCTCTGAGGTCTTCTCCAGCTTTTCTGGGGCTCAGTCTGGGCCGACACACAATGAACTGGACTGTTCTTCTCTCAGTCCGGTGCAACAGACCTTTTCTGTTGGCCTTCTAGGTTGTCTTGGGCTAGGAATTTGTCTCACTCTGTCTTTTTTTGTGGGTTCTGCTACTCTAGAATTTTTATAGTCATTTTTACAGATATCTGGAGGGGTTTGATGGAGAGAGCTCAGGAAATTGCCTTTACTCTGCTACCTCAGCTCTGTCCTCCATAAAGTACTTTTGTAAGGCTTAAAGCAATATAGAAAAAAAATAACTATTATTACTTTTGTTGCTGCTATTAATTCTAAGAGTAGTAATAGTAATCAAAACACATTTATTTACAGGCATTGGGTTATACACTAAGAAGTATATGCGAAATTCCTTACCCTCAAAAAAACCTATATTCTATTGAGATACAACAATACATTAAAAAAGCAGCTGAAAAGGTGGGATGAGATATGCTAGTCTAGATAGTCAAGAGTAGAACCTGGTAAGAATGAATATGCTTGTACTGGTCACCTCCTCAAATGTAAATTCTAGTTGGAGACTCATTAATATGATAATGAGGGCTTCAGAGACATGGGCATCTCCAAATTAAATAGTCAAGAAGTAGAAAAGGCCAGAGAGTTGGAAGTAGGATCAAGTTAAAAATAATGACCTTTGAATACAGTGACTGGAATATAAAAAAATCAATATATTATCATGTACTTTTTAAAGCTAATTTCTTCAACACTCTGCAAATGGACTATGAAATTCTCATATATAGTTATTAAAACTCATAAGGAGAAAATTTTAAGATTTATGTTTATCACTGTTCAGTCATATGTGCTTTTCAGATAGTTCTAAACTTTAACATTCCTTTAAAGACCATAGGACAGCCAAGCTTGATGGAAGAGATGGAAGATAAAGAAATGTTCTGAGTGGAAGAATGTGAGCAAAGGAATGAATCAATCTGTGGATTGACTGATATAGTAAATCAATAACTGAAGATAAAAGTAACATATCAATTGGGTACAGTAAAATGAATCATCTGAAAGAAAAAAAAAAGAAATTGGGTTTTTATGAGTGTTTCACTGATTTCTGTGGAAGGAGCTACTTGGAAAGAAAATGAGTTTTTATTCGAGTGATATCAAAATTTCATTGTTGATATCTCTATAAAATTATACAATTAAATTAATTTTGGAAATGAGTTCATGCAATTTGCCTACAACATAAGATATGCTTCATAGAATGTATGCCCTTGTTCTCAATTTCAGCCTAAAATGACCAAACATTGAAAAATAATCTAATACTGATCAATATATAACATTTTAAAAACATAATGATTTTATTATTCTTGTTTTACATTCATCATCTCATTTCTAAGGTGTAAGCTTTATTACTAAAATGAGAAAAGAATGTGGTATCCAGGAAAACTAGGTTAATAAATTAAACCCTGGATGTAATATGAAAAGTGTATGTATATATATATATATCATATATTTGAGACATTTAATATAATGTCTACATTTATTTTATTAATATATGTACTATCTATCTACCTACATATCTATCTATCTATCAATTTATCTATCTATATATTTATAAAAGAAAAAATCAAGAAGAGACATTTAATCCAATGGTATTTTGAAAATGAGAAACACTGAGTCTGAAAAAAGTTTTAATTCTCTGCCTTAGTTTAAACAAACTAGTTAATGAGAGAGCTAAGTTTGTCAACCAGGTCCAGAGGTCCAATATCACTTAAACTATTATGTGTGTGTGTATTTAAATTTTACTTACATTGATTTTCTATCTGAAAGGCTGTTAGGACCCTCTCACCTCGGGTTCCCTTCTGGACCACCTCCCTCACTCACCCTTCCCAGGGCCATCAGACGTCTCTGGATTGCTACTTCTAGAACAGAACTTCTGGCACACACAGATGAGTTTAGAAATGCAGCTTTATTGTTACATCTTCTCTTCCCTTCTCTCTCTCCTCTCTCACCTCTCGTCTCTCACCTCATACTTACCTCTTACTCCTACCCCTTCCCTCCCCTCGCTCCCCTTTATCTCCCACCTGGGCAGACTAAGTCACATGCCTCAGTAACAGGGGCAAGAAGAAAGGGGGGGCTATCCCATTGGATGATACATGCTCAATGCTGTTAATCCACATTCCAGTAAGGTAGACAGCCTTATCAGGGCTCTGGCTCCTAGGCTTGGAATGCAACAGACCACCCAGAGGGTATCAGGAAGCAGCAATGGGGGTTGGGGGCCCAACAAAAGGCATTAAAAGTTCTTATGATTTTAATGTTTTGATACAGAAAAAACTTGGAATCTTGCTCACATTTTATGAATATTTGATAGCCGAATAAATGACAATTAAAAAATGAACAACAGTCATATTATTTAATTTTATATTATTATTTTATTTTTATATGTAATATATAATTATATATTATTTATATATATTATGTATATATAAATTATATATAATTTATATTATTAAAATACTATTCAGGGACAGGCAGAAGACACAGACAGGACACACCTGTCCAATAACACAGGTCCAAGGTTTAAAAAGCAGTAAGTTCTCATAAACTGTAAGATGTAATTTAAACCCAATTTATCCATAAAAGATTATAAAAACATTGCTTCAAAAATTGTGATATGAAAATACTACTCATTTTTTTTGTAGTTATAATGACGTCAGGAACTCAGAAGAGTTCACAAAAACTGTAAGAGCTCAGATACATTCTCTGACCAAATCTTACTGAGGTTAGGCTTCTTGTTCAAGGAAATTTATATATTTTTTAAAGCACTCTCAAACACATTGCCCCTCACACAATTCATTCAAGGAACAACAATAAAACATTATAATCCTAACATTTTCACTATCCACAGAGCACATTCATTAAAATACAACTCAATCATGTTCACTACCCTTTAAAAACGTACGATCTAGAGATCCACCGGGAAAGGAGATCAGACATGTATGAAGATATTTATAAAACAACTCTATAAATGAAAAGATCTCCATGACTAGTAGACAGAATCAGTATTCTACAGAATCAAAAGTAGGTGAAGTCACTTTGGCCTAGAATAATCATGAAAGGATTTACAGAGCTGTTAGCATGAGTTGAGATTTTAGGAAGGGATAGTTTTCCTGACAAATGGAAATAGAAGATGTTCTGAGTGGAAGAATGTGAGCAAAGGAATGAATCCACAAGCACCCTAGCATACCTAGGGCGGCTTCTAGCACAGGTTCCTAGATCTGCTTTTCTAAAGGAAAGCAACTCAAAATGGGTTAACAGTCTCACTTTAATCATTTAACTTAAGTACATTACTTAGAAGACAAGGATGGTATAGAGATTATACAGAAGTTAAGACATTTGTTTAAAGTCAAATGAACGAGTAGCAGAGCTAGGAATATAAACTTGTCTCTTAATGTGTATCCACTGTTTTTTTGTTTATTCATTTAGTTTTTGTTTTCTTTTTTCCCAAATATGAATCCTGGTTTCAAAAGACCTGAGTTTATTTCCAGTCACAGACACTTATTAACTGCATAGCCCTGAGATAGTCATTTAACTTCTGTTTGTCCTAGTTTTTCAACTGTAAAATAGAGTTAATAATTTTCCTACCTTGTAGAGTAGTTTTGAAGACCAAATAAGATATTTGTAAAATGTTGTAAAAAAAAATAGTGCTTAGTTGTACAGTGCCTGACACACAATAAGTGCTATGAAAATGCTTATGCCATACAGCATCTATCTCATTGTTCAATCTTCTTATTTAAAAAATGAAAATATTATGCCATTTGTCCCAAATAGTTTCCCCATATTATAACCTTCATTCAGTTGAATATACATATGTACACATACACATATGTCTATATTGGAGGGTATATATACATAATAACACATATGTGAGTGTGTGTATATATGTGTATATAGACAGAGGGTGCAGGATCTTTTGAATAAGATGGGATAATATTTTAAAAGGTGAAACTGAGAGGTGGGAAAGGAATAATATGAGAGGAGACAGGGAGAGCCAGAACAGGGTTAATCCTCTCATATAGAAGAGGCCAGGGATAATTGTTACAATGGAGGGGAAGAACAGGAAGGCAAAAGGGAATGGATCAACCTTGTTCTCAATGAATTTGGCTTAGGGAAGGAATGACATAAACTCTAAATTGGTATCTCAGCCTACAGGAGAGTAGGGGGAAAGGGGATGAGAGGGGAGGATGGAGGAGGACAGGTTGGGGGGAGGGTTGTTAGAAGCACACACTTTTGTAAAGGGACAGGGACAAAGTAGAGAATAGAACAAGAAGGGGGTGAAATAAGAAGGAGGGAAATACACAGGTACTGGGGAGGGGGATCCATCTTGCCCTACCAGAAAGTCAAAGGGGTGATTGGGGAGGATATAGCAGAGAGCTGATTGGAGAAGGGGGTATACAGTGGGATTGCTTTTTTTCTGGGGGGGGGTAGGGCAAAGACAGGGAGAAAATTTGTAAATCAAACTCTCATGGAAATTAATGATGTAAACTCATAACAAACAAAAGTTAAAAAAATAAATGAGTATATTCTTATTTCTCTGAATGCACTGCTGATCCACACTAATGCTCAAAGGATATAAGCAGTAGATTTCCTAGAGTTTAGGAAGAAAAAAAGGTAATCATTGATGTGCTGGTAAATATTTTGAAGAACAGCTCTGATGAAAAAGTACCCCGACACAGTTTAATTTTTATCTGTATTATAAGTATTTTCTCCATTCTATTAAGGAAAGATAAAAAAACAAAATAATAAATCAAACTCTGATTTATAGCACCTTCCATTTCCAAAGTTTAAATATTTACCCTGAACATTTAACAATTGGTTATCAAGAGCACATCTGTACCTATTTGATAAGGAGTCTTTTAAAAGAGTAGAAAAGGTGCTAACACGGGTCAAAAATACATTGTAGGGGAAATAAAAGCAAACTAGTCCTACTGTCAGGGGAGGAGGATTGTCTATAGGAAGTAGGTCAGGTAACACCATGGAAGAACAGCCTTACAAAGTTACTATTTTGCCCATAAAGTCTCTCTCTCAGATCAGATTCTTTCATGATGAAAATGTGTTAGCCACAGACTATTTGCTCTGACATGTCAGTACTACTGGGGATTCTGAAAATGTTTCTCTAATTAAGATCTACATGGAAAGCACCTGCAGTGAATAAATCAGACAGATGAAATAGTATTGATTCACTGAGGATGAATTCTCATTTTAAAGTTAACTAACCACAGTTTAAAGGCCCTGGAGTGGAGGTTAAGCTTCTTGGGTCATACATCAAAGGTAGAACAAAGAGGTAATGATAATTCAGTGCTCTCCTGAATGGTTGTACAAGGTTACTCAGGTAACAATAGCTACACTGAACTGAACCATTGTAATGCCATGCACAAGCAGCCCCCCAAAAGAATGCCATTGTGAACAGCTTTCAGGGTTCTGATTACACAGTAAACTGAACACTCCATTTATTCCATAAAAAATTAAGGCAAACTTTCTCAGAAAATCAAGGTACAGTATAATATTCACAACACTACATGTCATCACAGAAAATCACAATATAGTGCTCACAACAGCTCAACATTAGAATGGCCACATAGTCCCCACCAAAGTGGCCACAGCATTTAGAACAAAGAACAAAAGAACAATCATCTGGCTTCCCCAAGGGGGAAACCCTCTCCACTTAATCATTCACTCACCTGACAACACAAGACAGTCCTCTACTCATGGGGCAATCACAAGTCAACTCAATCAGTCACTTATTCACATTCAAAATTACTAAGTACCATTAATCACTAAATACAATCATTAGGAAATTGCACAAACCCTCCACCCCTTGGCATCCAGCAAACTTCAATTTCATCACACATTCAATACCCTGGGGGGGGGGGGCGGCTTTGCTTCATCTTGACTCAGGGTGGTCTCTTAGGTTCCATGGATCCCCTTCCATGATCTCAGCTCCTACCTGAACACACCAAACAGTCACCTGGATTCAGAGGCAGACAACTCCCAGGTACTCATCCAGTCCTCTGTGCAGTCCTTGTTACACAATGAAGTTCACAGGGTACAGCACATCTCAAAACCTTCACAACTTCTGTTGCAGGGAACTCAAGGATCAACCAAGCCACAAACAAACAAAGCCTTATTCTGGTCATGCTTCTTCAGTCCTCCAGCAGTTCAGCTGTCCCTAGGACTCAGAAGAAATCTCAGCCTTCCAGGCAGCAGCCAATTTGGCCTTCACCTCTTCAGCCTTCCAGGCAACTCCAGCCTTCACCAGATCTCTCAGCAGAACAGCTTCTTCCACCAGGAGCCCTCCAGAAGAAAAAATTCTTGATTCTGACTGTCTCCTCCTTGGGGCCCTTCCCAAATACACATACACACACACACACACACACACTCTGGCTTCCTGTCCCAGTCAACCCCCTCCTGTCACATCAGCAACAGGAGACAGAGTTCATACCACTTGCCTCCCCCACAGAAGCACTCAGCCCCTAGTTACTAAGGGCTAAGTACCTGCCAAATTGATTACCATTAGAACCATATTTTAAACCTGTGTGTTTGTTTCTTTAGAAAAGTTTACGTTTCAGACTCCAGTAGGTATACTTATTAGTAAATGAGATTAAAATATGGTAGACAAACTACTGTTCAGAGCCTACACTTTTCCCTCAAATCTCACATTCTAAAGTAGAATATTACCAATAATTGAATAATTGGAAATCATTACAAAAGGGGGAAAAAGCTTTAACAAAGAGAACAATGTGACAAAAACGAATATGGGTATTAATACTGAATGCAGCCAAAAAGAAACAATTCAAATATTGTGCAACTACAGTCAGGATTACACAGGATTTAGTAGATGCCACATTAAAAGATCAGAGGGATTGGATTGCGATATTTTGTAAAGCAAAAGAGCTACGATTGCAACCAAGGATCAACTGCCCGGCAAGACTGAGCATATTCTTTCAGGCAAGCAGATAGTCATTTAATGAAATAAAGGACTTCCAGACTTTGCTTATGAAAAAGCCTGAGCTCAATGGAAAATTCAATCTCCACTTACAAGACCCAAAAAAGACATAAAAAGTTAAATAAGGAAAACATATACTCACACAGACACATACAAACAGAGATGCTTATACATGCACTTAACTTGGGTTTCAGTAAGAGTAAACTGTTTACGTTCCTTTATGAGAAACAGATACCTGTCAATACTGAAATTTATGTTAAGTATTATGACATTTAAAAGGGATGTGCATAGAAAGAGGGTGTGGGTATAAGTCAACAAATCTGAGGATTTAAAAAAAAACCCTATTAAGGGGAAGAAAGGAATTGTAATAGGAGAAAAGGAAAGGTAGAGGCAGAAGGTGGTAAATTATGCCACAATAAGAGGCATAAAAACATACTAACGTGGAGGGGTGGGAAGAAGGAGATGAGCATCATATGATACTTACTCTCATTGGTTCTGATTTAAAGAGGGATCAATACAAACAGATAAGTTTAGATTCTAACATGAAAAGACACAAAAACTCATAACAATAGAGGGAAAAGAGTGAGGGAGAGGATCAATGTATGAAATTTACTAGCATGGGTTTAGGTTCAAGGAGGGAATAACACACTCTGTTAAGAATAAAAATCTATTGTGCCCTACAGGCAGTAGGCAGGATAAGGGGTGAAGGGTATAACAAGTGGGAGGGTGGTCAGTAGGGAGGGAAAGGGTAGTATGGAGAAAGGGTAGGTAAAGAGGGGAGACACAGGGAGGGAATACTGAGGGAGGTGGTGGTCAAAAGGAAAATACTTAAGGAAGGGAAAGGAAAAGGAAGACACAAAGATGTAAACAGGGGAGGGAATAAGATAGAGGGAAAGTCACAGATAATAATCATAACTGTGAATGTGAATGGGATGACATCTCCCATAAAACAGAGGCAGATAGCAGAATGGATTAAAAACCACAATCCTACAATATGCTGTCTACAAGAAACACATTTGAAACAAGGGGATATGCACAGGGTAAAGGTAAAAGGATGGAGTAGAATATATTATGCCTCAGTGAAAGTAAAAAAAAAAAAATAACAAGGATAGCAATCCTTATCTCAGATAAAGCAAAAGTAAAAATAGATCTAATTAAAAGAGATAAGGAAGGAAACTACATCCTGCTAAAAGGCACCCTCAAGAATGAAGCAGTATCATTACTTAACATATATGTACCAAGCAATATAGCATCCAAATCCCTAGAAGAAAAGTCAAGGGAATGAGAGGAAGAAATACTAGTGGGGGATCTCCTAACTTGATAAATCTAAACTCAAAATAAACGAGAAAGAAGTTAAGGAAGCAAATAGAATTTTAGAGAGGCTAGACATGAGAGATCTCTGGAGAAAAATAAATGGGGATAAAAAGGAATATACCTTCTTCTCAGCAATACATGGCACATACACAAAAACTGACCATGTACTAGGGCATAAACACCTCACAATTCAATGTAGAAGGGAAGAAATATTCAATGCACCATTCTCAGATCATGATGCAATAAAAATTATATGCAATAAGGGGCCATGGAAAGATAGGCAAAAAACTAATTGGAAACTAAATAATTTAATCCTAAAGAATGAGTGGGTCAAACAAAAAATTATAGAAACAATCAGTAACTTCATTCAAGAGAATGACAATAATGAGACATCATACCAAAACTTGTGGGATGCAGCAAAGGCAGTTCTTAGGGGATGTTTTATATCACTGAATGCATACATGAAAAAATTAGAGAAACTGGAGGTCAATGAATTGGGCATGCAATTGAAAAAGGTAGAGAAAGAACAAATTGAAAATCCCCAATTAAATACTAAATTAGAAATAATGAGAACCAAAGGAGTGATTAATAAAATTGAAAGAAAGAAAACTATTGAACTTATAAATAAAACTGAGTTGGTTTTATGAAAAAAAACCAATAAAATTGATAGACCCATAGTCAATACGAAAAAAAAAAAGAAAGAAGAAAACCATATTTCGAGTCTCAAAAGTGAAAAGGGTGAATGTACCTCCAATGAAGAAGAAATTAAAACAATAATTAGGAATTATTTTGCCCAATTATATGCACATAAATTTGACAATCTTAGTGAAATGGATGAATATTTACAAAAATATAAGTTGCCCAGACTAACTGAAGAGGAACTAAATTACTTAAACAACCCCATCTCAGAAGAAGAAATTGAACAAGCTATCAGAGAACTCCCTAGGAAAAAATCTCCAGGGCCAGATGGATTTACTAGTGAATTTTATCAAACATTTAAAGATCAATTGATCTCAATACTATACAAACTATTTGGGGAAATTGGTGAGGAAGGAGTCCTACCAAATTCTTTTTATGACACAAATATGGTACTCATACCTAAATCAGGGAGAGACAAAACAGAGAAAGAAAATTATAGACCAATCTCCCTCATAAATATAGATGCAAAAAATTTAAATAAAATATTAGCATAAAGACTGTAGTAACTTATTACAAGAATAATACATTTTGATCAGGTTGGATTTATTCCAGGAATGCAAGGATGGTACAATATTAGGAAAACCATCAGTATCATTGATCATATCAACAACAAAACTAGGAGAAACCATATGATTATTTCAATAGATGCAGAAAAAGCTTTTGAGAAAATGCAACATCGATTTCTATTAAAAACACTAGAAAGTATAGGAATAAATGGGGTTTTCCTCAGAATAATAGGTAGCATCAACTTAAAAGCCATCTGCAAGTATTATATGCAATGGAAATAATCTAGAAGCATTTCCAATAAGATCAGGAGTGATATGAGGATGTCCACTATCGCCCTTCTTATTCACTCTAGCACTAGAAATGTTAGCAGTAGCAATTAGAGAAGAAAAAGAAATCAAAGAATCAAATTAGGCAAATAGACTAAGCTATCACTCTTTGCCAATGATATGATGATATACTTGGAGAATCCAAGAGAATCAAGTAAAAAACTTCTTGAGAAATTAAATAAATTTAGCAAAGTTGCAGGATATAAAATAAACCCACATAAATCCTCAGCATTCCTGTATATTTCCAATGAAATCCAACAGCAAGAGATAATAAGAGAAACCCCATTTAAAGTTACTGTAGACATTATAAAATATTTAGGAATCTACCTGCCAAAACAAACCCAATACCTTGATGAACACAACTACAAAACACTTTTCACACAAATAAAATCAGATTTAACTAATTGGAAAAAGATCAATTTCTCAAGGTTCAGTTGAGCTAATATAATAAAAATGACAATTTTACCTAAATTAAATTACATATTTAGTGCCATACTAATCAATCTACCCGAAAATTACTTT
>JAQQSU010011085.1:0-10000 GCA_028627135.1 Pseudochirops cupreus
GATATGTAGATATATTAATATATCTAGATATAGGTTTACCCCAAGTCTATAACTATACATAAAATCCAGATTTAGAAAAACACAGAGATGTAGCTATATCCAGAGATATAGATATATCTACAGATCTACTCATAGCTATAGACCCATTCAGACACATACACACATGATGTTCCAAAATGTAAAACTTTACTAAGACTTGAGATATCCTATATATTGGGTTTAAGAAGGTAGTAACAAGAGGGCTCTATTCACACTCCTTTCTGCATCTTTTTTCTTTTCTTTGGTACATTGAAAATAAATTGCTGAGCCTATTTTATTTTACATCTATCACTAGCCACCAATCCATCATCCTCCTGTCATCCCTCAAAGTAGAGGCCCTTACTGTAACGAATATGTACAGTCAAGCAAAACATGATACTGGTCATGTAAAACTAATTTGTATTTCATTCTGTACCTCTAGTCCATTACCTCTCCACCAAGATGTGGGAGTTATGTTTGTTTCATTGTAGACTTATGATGAAGGCATGATCTTCTATTGCTTTGTTTAGAAATGGGATGTATTTCTAAATTTAATCACCTCCCATTATTCCTATTGTCACTATTTTGGATCTTCTTGTTCTGCTCATTTTATTCTGCATCAATTCATATAAATTTTTCCATCCTTCCCAGAATCCATTTCTTTTGTTATTTCTTAAGGTTCAATTATTTTCCACTACATTCAAATACTGTAATTCCTATACATTCCTTTCCAAGGGCTTCATTTACAATATCTAATGTCAATATATTCATTGCAACTATAAAGAACTAATTTCTCTTTCTTTTAATAAATACCCCTCAACTTCTATATCGAAGAAACAATGTCCCCAGAATTAGGAGAGAACCTTAGAATTCTTTCACCTGAGACAAATTCTATTGAAGGGAACCAGGTATGTAGATACCTTGGATACCCAAAGGCTCTTTTGTGCTGTTGCTAACATTGCTTCCAGCTGTCATGTATGTTTTGGATCCCCAGTCCAGGCAGCCTGTTCTTGTTAGCTGCATTTGTTTTGGCCTGATGGTAGAGGAAGGTGCTATTTGTCATGCTGGTGATAGGATCCTAGGGGGTAGTCTAGGCTGGCTGCTTTTTCCTTGCATGAAGCCACCATACAGTGTGACCCTGGAGAGGGTCACACTCTCCAGGGCAGGTGTCCTCATTTTGTGATCTACTTACTTATATATGTAGTCCTTCTTCCACTGTGCACTCGCAGGTGTATGCGCATGCACACATACACACAAACACACATGTTTTTGTACCTTGGAGTGTGAGACGGCCATCACCAATCTGTGTGTTGCCACCCTGGCCAAGACCCAGTTGGTCTTTGCTGATTATGTCTCTCGATGGCTCCTTTGAAGTAATGCTGCTACGACTCAAGGTCTCATTGGTGTTCCTCCTTGGAAATGATTTCAGAGACAGCTTAGGAAGCACATAAGGAAATCACTTTCATGGCTCCCTAGTTAAACTATGTCTGCATTTTTGCGGCCACATAAAATCAGCTGTTATGATTCAACTCAGGGCCAACTTAAGCACTGAGTTGTTTTATATCCAAAATAAATTAAATAGGCTAGTATATTTATCACTGACAGTGTTTACCCATTTCTGATTTTTTTTTTCTTTTTGAAGATTTTCCCAACTCAGGGATTCATGAACAGCTTATTGAATTTCAACAAGAAATTCATGAATTGCTTAGAACTTAGCAAGCCTGATTATATGATGTCAAAGCCCATTTCCATAGAAATAGGATCATTATTTTTATTAACTGCTAGTATTTTCAAGAGACAGATCTGGAGAAAGTAAATTTTTTAACTCATGGGGGAGGAATAAGAAAGCATGACCTTTGAGGTTACCAAAACCTTGGAGAATCAGAATGTCGCCCTCAGGGGGAAAAAGTGACAAAGTGAGCTATTTATAAGCCCTCAAAAAAGTGGAGTGCAGACAACAGAGAACACAATATCTTTTTTTTTTAAGCCATGTGTTTCTGAATATAGTAATTAATAAGGCAAAATAAAAGTCTGATTTTTCTGTTGTGCCTTCTTAACTCATATGTTGCAACTATAATACTCTACTCAGCTATTCAGCATACATACATAAACCTACATACACACAAATATATAAAACCCCAATATCCCCAAACTCCTCAGATAATTTTTCTTTCCTATTAATTCTAAGGTTTTTTTTTTCTGTATTTCCAGGTTTGTTGCTCTACATTCCCCAATGTAGGACTTTGATTTGTATTTCCTAGAGATATTGACTCCTTAATTGTTACTAAATGATTATGGAAAGTACCCTTTTATTATGAGAGGGGAGGCACTGTTTAATTAGTCAATAAACTTTTATTTAGTGTCTGCCATGTGCCCTGCATTGTGTTAAATGCTGTGAACAAAAAAAAAAATGTAAAAGATTACCCTTGCTTTCTAGGAATTCAGACTACTGGGAGAGGCAACATGCAAACAACTTTGAATAAATACTCTATACACAGGAAAAATTGGCAATAAGCAATGAAGAGGAGACACTAGAATTAGGGGGCCTTGGGAAAGGTTACCTGTAAAAGGTGTGAATTTAGCTAGGACTTTAAGGAAGCCAGGAAAGGTAGGAAATAATGATGAGGGAAGGAATTCCAAGCATGGGGGACAGTCAGTGAAAATGCTCATCATAGTTTCCATAATTCCAAGGGTTGGGGGACTGTTTAGGCTCTCCTGTCCATTTCCCAACATTTAACAGTTAATCCTCTCAGAATGAGCAGTTATTTATCAGCATCACACCACTAAAAGGTGAAAGAAAATTCCAACACATAGCTCACTGTATTCTGGAGTGCAAATACAACTCTTGGGCTCCCTTGGGTACTAGCTGTAAGGTTTCCTCTAATTTTGTACCAGCAATATGTATGTGTGTTTGTAACTACATGTACATTTTCAAACATATGCTTCACATGTATATATATATATATATATATATATGTATGTATACATATATTAAAGATTTAATAACCCTTGAGTGGTACCTTGATCTTCTTCTGACTCTAGAACCTTTTTAAAGGTCCTCCTGTAGGTGACAAAATGCAATTTCATGAGGGATGAAGAAGAATGACCTTTCTCAACCATAACATAATGGGAGTGATGGCTCTTGTGAACGTATGTGAAGCATACATTTAACTAGCTAGGCTTGTACCAGAGCCAGTGACTGACTGCCTCTCTTGTGTGTTTTTTCTTTTTTTGCAATCAACATTGTGAGTATTGAAACAACTGCAGAGATTTCGACTTTCATTGGTTTCTGAGCAGCAGACAGTATTTAAGCAATAGAAGCAGCAACTGGAAGCAGAGTAGAAGTCAGCATAAAAGAGAGTCCATTGAAAGATCAAGGTTGGCCAACAGAGGTGAATGGAACATGACTAAACAGTTTTCTGAAAACTGCTTCACGTCCCAACAAAATTTGGATATTAGTTATCTAGTCAGTTGTGGTACTGAATTATGTTCTAATCATTCTTGAATGTACATTGTGACTCTGTCATCCTTATCATTGTTTTCTGTGTGGGAATAAATTACCTTCCCTATGTATACTATAGGGCATCTAGGTGCCACAGTGGATAGAGTGATGAACCTGAAGTCAGTAAGACTTAGCGAGTTCAAATCTAGTTTCAAACACTTTTATCATGGACAAGTCACTTACCCCTGTTTGCCTCAGTGTCCTCATCTGTAAAACGAACTGGAGAAAGAAATGGCAAACCACTCTAGTATCTCTGCCAAGAAAGTCCCAAATGGGATCACGAAGAGTTGGACATGACTGTAATGGCTGAACAACAACAACAATAAATGAGGAAACCGAGTCTGAAATTAGTAAATTGAATTATTCAGGGCTACATGCTAGTTATGTGTCAAAGACATTTTTTGAACTGACATATTCCTGACTACAAGTCCAACACCCTGTCAACTTTGTAAACTAGTTGTCTATTTATGTATACATATAAATAGTAATTGATTGGTGTGTATACACATGCTCACATATGTGTATACACACGTTACTCTATAACATTATAAGAAGAGAAGCAAATATTGTCCTAAAGCAAATGTATCTATGTTCCTATGCTGTCCTAACAAGAATGTTACCTGATGTGTATATAATATATATGTGTGTGTGTGTGTGTGTGTATATATATACATATACATACATATATACATATATACATATATATATATATATATATATATATATATATATATATATATATATGTATGTATGTATGTATATTTGGATGTTTAGCCTTTCCATTTATTCCAGCCTAATTTCCTTTAGGTCAGGAATTCCACTAGTGCTTACTTTCATGACTTGAATTCCATTTCTTAATGTAGTAGAAGACAAAAAAAAATCACTTCATTCAGTCTGAATGGCTCATTGGCTTCCATCTAACAACTGAAACCTTATTTAAATTAGTGACACTTGAAAGATTTCTGATTTTAATGGTGTTGGGAGATCACAAAAGGCTGCACTTGACTCAGCAGTGAGAAATTTAAAACCCAGTCTAAAGCATATCTTTTAGTGGGTTACTAGAATTTCCCTTATCCATTTCACTTAGGTCACTGACAGGCATTACTATAGACAGAAATAGCTTTCAGGCATAGATTTAGTTCTAACCTGGATTGCAGTTCATGGTGAAGAGTCATATTTGTGTTATTATTTGATTTTATTAAATTAGATCTCACAATGAGTATCAAAACATATACATACATTTGCAACACATTTAAAACATGATAAAATAGGAAAAAAGGTTGTGATTGATTTACTTCTTTTTCGCATTCATTATATATCTTTCAGTGCAAATCTGTAACCAAGTAACTGATAATTGGGGACAATTAGGAACAAGATTAAATAAGCTATGTTTGCATGAACAAAAGGTGATTGACATTGCTGTTTTTGTAGCTGCTCTTTATATTTTGAAGGAGGAACATGGCAAAGTAGATTGAGTGCTAGCCTTCAGTTTTGAAAAGTTTGCAGTGACTAAGCAAATCATAAAACCTCTCTAAATCTTGGTCAGCTTTCTTAGATTGTGATCTGTGTAAGTAATGTCAAAATCACAAGTTATTAATGTTTCTGATTTTAGAATCTATCCTGATGAAAATATTGTCTGGGACTATTATTCATCTACCATCTATTTAGCCATCTGTCCGTCTATTATTTTATCTATCCATTCATCTACGATTCCATTTATCCATTTATTTTTCACCTATCCATTCAGTTATCTATATATTTCTCTATCTATCACCTATCCCTCTTTTATCTATGAGGCTTATGGATATATAACTTGTGGATAGAGAGTAATAATTGGAACTATGAAGATTTGGATTCAAGTCTTGTCTCTATCACATACTGGCTATGTAACCCTGGGAGTAACCTCTCAGAGTCACCGGAAGACTCTACAGTCATAAATTGTAGGACTATCTGTTTTGCTAAAGGAAATTTCTTCACCAGGAATTGTCTACATCATAGAAATCACAGGTCTGGTCAAATATACATGTACAAGCAAATGTCCTTATAGATCGGTGGTCCTCAACCTTCCTAATGCCATGACCCTTTAATACTTTTATGTGGGTGTATCTGCATGTGGGTGGACCTGCCTGGACACGGATAGAGGAGCGGTGTCTTGGTTCCTAAGACCGTCTGAAATATGTGTTTTCCAATGGTCTTAGGCAACCCCTGTGACCCTGTGAAAGGGTTGTTTGAACCCCAAAGGGGTCTCAAGCCACAGGTTGAGAACCGCTGTTATAGATGTTTGTGAATTCCTTCCTCAATATGTTGTAAATATATTTTCTAGAGTTTATTTCTTATTATTTTCATTTGATCCTTATCTCTCTAGACCTCACCTCTCTAAATGTAATTTTTAAATGATTTGTATGCTTGAAATATGCCCATTATCTGGTTACCATATTAACTGACCATACATTTTAAGGCTTAGTATGGAAATCTATGCAACATAAAGTGGGTCCAAAATCAATCTTTCTTCCTTATAAGATAGAATTATTCTTCAAGTGACTGCTTTGATGTACCTCATTATTGATTTACAAAACCCATTCAACTTCCTTTCTTCTTTGCAATATTCCTAACCTTCAAATAAATACTCTGAATGTTGCTATTTTCTGTTTTACAAATTTTATGGAAGCAGATTTTTTGCAGATAGGATCATCCCAACTCGGGTATTTAAAAAAGTTATCTTAAAAGCCACAAGGAACAGTTTGCTAACAACAACAAAATTTGAATCATGCCTCTACTTTCTTAATCAGGTTTATTTTTTTTAAGAATGTGAAGAGCACTAGACATTCCATCCACATTTGGATCATGCCATCTGCTCCAACACTGACATTAATAAGGAAAAGATACAGTAATCAACTGACCAGTGACTTCCATCAGTATTTCTGTAACTCTCTAGAACAAAGTTCCCATGCTTGACATTCAACCCTAGAAATGTTATTTCCCTAATTAGAATGAAAGTTCATTGATAACAAGGATTGTCTTGGTTTTTATGTTTATATCCATAGCACCTAGCTACATAATAGGTACTGACACATAATAGGTACTTCAATAAAAGATTTTTCTTTCTTTTCTTCCCCTCTTCCTCCTTTATAGTCAAATGACAGTATTTTTCCTTAAATGGCTTTTATTTTTGCCTCCATTAGTGACCTCACCAGCCAAGAAACACCTGGTATGTGAACTCCCTCCAACAAAGTAGAA
Source organism: Pseudochirops cupreus (assembly GCA_028627135.1). Classification (NCBI taxonomy): domain Eukaryota; kingdom Metazoa; phylum Chordata; class Mammalia; order Diprotodontia; family Pseudocheiridae; genus Pseudochirops; species Pseudochirops cupreus. The sequence continues at coordinate 6,758 of JAQQSU010011085.1, forward strand.
TATAATGATTCAGTGACCTAGTAGTTAAGTTCCAGCAAGTTGCCTGAGGCACATAGAGGTTCAGTAACTTGCCAGGGTCACAGAGTTAGCAAGTTTGGGGACAGATTTGAGCCATAACTAACTCCAGCTCTATCCTGCTATCCTATATTTTCATTACACTGTTGCTGTTTTTTTTGCTGTTAAGTCATTTGGTCATTCTTTGTGACCTCATGAATAAGTCCAAGGGTTTTTCTTGGAAAAGATGCTGGAGTCATTTGCCTTTTCCTTCTCCAGTGTGTCCCCATTCGAACAGATGAGGAACTGAGGCAAATTGGGGTTAAGGGACTTGCCCAGGATCACATAGCTAATAAATATCTGAGAAAGGATTTCGACACCAATTTTCCTGAAATCCAGGCCCAGTGCTCTGTCCACTGTATTACCTAGCTGCTCCTTTGCAACACATTCAAATAATCAGATCTTTATTTGGTAGTGAAGAAGCTGCATGATCACGAAGGAGGTTTTCCCAGACTAAAGTTTAGTCATTGTGTTTTGGTGGCTGAAGACTGGAATTTTTGTACTCAAGGAAAAATGTACTATAAATATAAGTATTTTATGCTTAGTCACATATTGCATATTGCATTAACTTATATGATACGCTAGGTTGGGGTAGACTAATATATAATTATAACATTCATTATAATCTATAACTTTTTAATATGTAACATGATAAACTGGGTTATAAAAATATAAAATATGATACATAAATTGTGCATTTATGCATATGGACATGTATTTATATGTGCATATATACATATGTATATATTGTAGGTATATATATACACATATGGAATACATGAAGTGACAAGGAAGGACTAGCACCCCTTATATGGGGGCTTTCCAAGCCCTTTTCAGGGCTGCTTATCTATGTTTGGCTTCCAGTTGCTAACCCAGCTCTCACCTGTGTGTCCAGGTGCTGTAGCATGTGCAGTGGCCACACCCCAGTAAAACAGACTAAGATTGTGAGTAACTGACAGACAATAAACCTGTGGATGAGTTGGGGGGATGTCTATCTCAAGCATTAGAAAATTTCCTTCTGTTGGGATGGGTGGATGAGAGCAATTTCTTCTAATTGCCATGAAGGTTGTTGAAGCAGATGCTGTCAAGTGCTTAGAGTTTGGTCAGGCATCAAGATACCAATGTCATCCGCTGCTTCCAAGGACATTGCTCGTCATCTCAACTTTTGTTTTGCCACTGGACTTCAATGATTCTGAAAGATAGAGTGAGGCTGATGATTTTGTGCAGCTCTGCCTCACTTAAAGCCAATTCATTCACAAGTCAACATGTCATCCTGTGGTGGCATTGGTCCTTTTTTAAAATGGAGGACGAACAATAATATACATATATAACACATATATACATACACATACATACACACATATACATACACACATATACACATACATACACATACATATATACATACATACATATCCCCCCCATACACTTACATAATACACTGTTGAGGACCACAGGCAGGGGAACTTGGACCCTGACAATTGAACAAGCCCTCTCAGGTGTTTGGTCTGCTTGTAGGCCTGGATCAGTTCCCCATCCCCCAGGAAGATGCTCAAGCATACAGGTGTGAAGATTAGGTCCACGAGATATGCATGGAAAATACACCCAAGGCCTGGGACAAAGAAAAGTTCACAATATCTATAGGGGAAAGCAATTAAGAAGTGTCCTATAAAAGCCTGGATGCAGGGCAATAAAGTTGGTTCCCTACTTTCACCATTCCTAGAGTTCCTGTCTCTCTTTTATGCATTCAATAGTAAATCTGGGTTAGTGATTCTTTCTCAGCCCTGTCTGGGGATGAAGGGCTCCCACACTTTCTCAGCCCTGTTGTGGGATGGCAGAACTCCCCAAAATCAGATCCTCACAATACACATACAGTTACACATAAATTCAGATGGATAATGCAATGTTAGTATTAAAGGAGCAACATTTATATGGGAAGAATTCCATTTTTCTTAAGGAAAGTAATAGTAGGGATATAGAAAGAAGATAGCCTGAATACAGAGACCTCTTCTTGAAGACCTGATTATCAAGATACATGCAAATGGTGACACTTAAATTATAGATTTAAAGAAATCTCACACTTTTTTTGGGGGGGCGGATCAGGTAGCTGAGCTTTCATCAAATTGTTTTATGTTATAATATTATATTTTAAAAGTTTTTAGGGAATATTCATTCCATATGTATTCACTCTCTCTATAAAGCCACCATTTTAAAATTTACCCTTTTTGGAGTCCTATACAATAACATACTTGTATAATTCCTATTGTGAAGTTTAGTCATACTTAATCATTCAAAAATGGTTTGTAAGATTGTTTTTCTTATTTTATCCACATTCGGTAGCTTTGCTACATTTTGAATGGTTTAGTTGAAAAGAGGCTGCAGAATGCTCCCTATTCTCTCTGTACTTTAATTTTTCTACTTTAATTTCTGGCCACTACTAATTTAAGGACATTCTTCTATAAATACAAAGTCATCATCTCTAAGTTTCTGACACTTGTGTTGTTGTTGAGCTCAGCTTTGCATACATTTAAATAGAAAATTAAGCCTCTTAAATCTTTCTTTATTAATCCTCAGAGAAATTCTAACAGCATTTCAGCTGCAAAGTCACTGAAGCTTTTTGAAAGAAGGTCACATACCTCCCCATTTCTGTAGATCAGATTTAGTGAAAGCCTAGAGGACAGCGGAAATTATAAAGGAGTTCATAGCAAGAATTCTAAGGGGCGATTCACTGATTTAGGAAGGGCAAAGTAATTTAGAGGCTATAAAGTCCACACTTGTCATTTTGCAGATGAATTTATTGAGGCACAGAAAAGTGAGGGGAGTCATTCAGGGTTATCTCATTTGGCCTTTACAACAACCCTGGGAGGCAGTTGCTGTGATTATCCTAATTTGATAGATGAGAAGACAGTGATTGAGAGTGTAGTGATTTACCCAGAGTCATGTAGAAAATGAGTGTCTGAGATGGGATTTGAATCCTGGACTTCCTATACCACACTATCTCTAAAGAACTTGGTTGTTTTAGCCTAGTGAAAGGAATACGTAGGGCAGATTTAAAGATAGTCACTCTATAATGAAAGAGAAAGGTTTTTTACCATTTGCAAGAATAACAAATCATATTTATATTACTCTTTAAGGTTTGCAAACAACTTTCCTCACAAATAGGTAGCATAAATATTATGATACCCATTT
>JAQQSU010011086.1:0-12258 GCA_028627135.1 Pseudochirops cupreus
AGGGTGGAGAGTGATTGGGGGGGCAGGATAGGAAGAAGGGGCATGTAATCAGACTCTCACAGTGTGCCCACTATGGAGAGGTTCTGTGTAATCTCACATGTTCAGCCTGTATTTGATTGCTTGTCCTTCCAGTGGGGATGGGTGACGAGGGAGGAAGAGAAAGAATCTAGAATCTAAAGTTCTATAAACAAATGTTATAAATATATACCTATATCTATATCTATATATATATATATATGCTATTATTATTATTATTATTATTATTATCATTATTATTAACTTCATCCAACTGGAACTTGAAATACATAGGCACTGAGATCCATCCTGCCCTACCGGAAAGTCAGAGGGGTGAGGGGGGAAGACATAGGAGAGAATAGACTGGGGCAGGGGGGATACACTGGGATGGCTGTTTTGGGGAGGTGGGTAGGGGAAAGATGGGGAGAAAATATGTAACTCAAAATCTTGTGGAAATGAATGATGCAAACTAAAATAAAATTTAAAAAAATAAAAAAATAATAAATAAAATAAAATAAAATAACTGAAGGAAATGCTCAATTTCAGCTAGAGGTTATTGAAAAGAAAGATATACATCCACATTCATGGAACTCCTGAAATCTAACCATGGACTCCCTAGAACTTCTATGGAGCCCAGGTTACGACCTCCTACCCTAAACTCATCACGATCTTCCCAAGAGACAGGTACCCTGATATCTCCCAAGAGATACACTGGACAGGCACAACCTTTTTGACATTTTACCTCTTTAATTCCACAGTGAAAAGAGTCACTGGAGGGGGCGGAGGCAAGATGACTGAGTAAAATGAGTCACTGGCTCTGACTTGCCCCCAGATCAGAGGTACTATATTTTAATCCCACCTCTGACCCTGACTATATCTGTGACCTCCAGTAACCTTCCTGAATCTCCGTTTCTGCATTTGCAAAATGAAAGGGGTTTAAGTGAATCTCCAGAAGGCTCTTCTACCTCTAGAGCTGTGAGCCTATGAACTCCCACTATCCCCACTCATTTTGCCTCACCCTTACTGGACTGCCTCTGCTTCAAGCAGTGTTTGTATCCACTACTTTTCAGTCACATCTGGGAAATAACAAAGAAATAAATGGGCCAGTAAGAAGATTTCTGACTCTGAACTTCTCTTCTTTAATCATTATTCTACCTCTCCTACTTTTCCACTTGGGCTGATTGTTGAATTCTTAATTACCTCTGGTCACTGGACATCCTTCTCCCAGTTTATCATCTCCCTTCTGACTTCATTTGTACCCAGGGGTGTGTACCGGTAAATATTTAACAACTAACTTTGGGAATGGGACATGAGCAGGTAAGCAAACGACAAGTGTAAGTTTAATCTTCATCAGTAATGTTTTCTCCATATTTCTCAACTCCTTCAGGATTAGTGAGTATTGTTAAAAGTCACAAAAACATGCTGTTTGTACATACTACAAATTCATGCTATCTAGTTAAAGTAGGACTGTCACTTCTGCCTAGCAAAGTTCTTATTCAGTTCTTCTCAAATAACCTTTCCTTATATTTTCTGATCATGTCACTCTCCTGCCCCTCATAATTTAATAGGGTACATGGGGTGTTCAGGGAGGACTAGCACCTCTGGTGTGAGGACTGTAGGCCCCTTTTCAGGATGGATCATCCACCTTTGATGTTCCACCTGATTCATCCAACTCTCACCAGTGTTTCCAAGAGGCCATGGTTCCACACACAGCTTCCACACTCCTGTAAATGGTCTTGGCAGATGGACTAAACTGGATTGAAGGTAAATGATAGACCTCAAACCTGTTGGTGAGTTAGGGGAATGTTTACCCCCAAGCAAGTGAAGATTTCCCCCAGTAGAATGGGTAGATGAAAACAGGGCCATGAAGGTGGCTGAAGCAGGTGCTGTGGAGTACTTAGAGCTTGGTCAGGCACCAAAGATGCCAGAATCATCCACTGTATCCCAAGCCATCACCAGTCACCTTGACTTTCATTCTGCTACGGGATTTCAATGACTCTGGAAGAAAGAGACAGTTTTGCTGACAATTTTGTGTAACTCTGTCTCACTTAAATCCAATTCACGCATGAGTCAAGACATTATACAGTGATGTCATTAGTCCTCTTCAAAAATGAAGAATGAACAACAACACTAATTTCCAGTTGTCTATCAAATTAATTCTAAATTCATCAGCCTGGAATTTAAAACCTGCAAGAATATGGCTCCAACTTATTTTTCCATCATTACTTTCTACCATTTCCTAGCTTGTATGTTATGGTTCAGCCAGACAAGATGATTCATTGTTACCTCTCCAAATATTCCTTGTGATTTCCCATTTCTCAACTTTTGTTTATACATTCCATCCATTTGGAATGCTTTCCCCTCCCCATCTTTCAGATTATATTATAGAACATGAGATCACAGAAACAGAGTGAGAATAGATCATTTCACCCAAGGCCATCTTGTCCAAACTTCTCTTTTTACAGGTGCCCAGCTGAGGTCCAAGAAAGTTAAGTGACTTGAACACAGATAGATAGTACCAGAAGATGCATCTGAACCTAGATCCCTAGATGTTAGAATCAAATCTTCTTCCATGCAATGCAATAAGCTGCTTACCCTGCCATGATGGAAATCCTATCCATCCTTCAAAGCACAGCTAGAAGCTAACTCTTCCATAAAGCCTTCTTTGATGCCCTCTCACCTCCCTATGCAAAGCCATCCTGTTTCTAACTTCTGGTACTTTACTTAGGTTTTCTTTATGGCACTTAGCATCTATTTTCTTGCATTCTTTTTATTCATCTGGATGGCATCCCTACTAGACTTAAATGAATGCCTTTAGTTGAGGGATGGTATGTATCTTTGTATCCTCTTACAGCACACAGCCAAGGACCTTATACATAGTAGTAAAAGTGAAATATCCATTAATTTAATGAATGAAGTTAGCATGTTCTTAGGTCTTTGTTATGACTTATAAAGAAAAAACACTCCTTTTATCAACTTTGCAAGCCCCTGATTTTAGATGCTGTAGTATAAGTCTGAAATCCTAGTCCCACTGTGTATTAGAGGACTACTAAATTAGCGTATTTCCATTTAATGGTTGATCATCCTTAATTTAAAATTTTAAATACAGTGCTTCACTCTTCCTCATCATGTCTTTATAGTGGGTTAGTGTCATCATATCCAACTGAAACTAAGTTCTTTATTTCATTTAGGGTGTGAGTTCAATATAGGTGACTAAAGACTTTAATAGTAACAGGTTTAAAGAGACAATACCAGGGTTGATGGGTTGAAAAATTTGGCCTACTTTCTTCTCCTAGCTATTCTAAAATCCATGTCATTATCTTCCTATGAACCAGGCCCTTTAATGCAAGTACACTGTTCCCATATACAAAGGGCACAATTTGGCCTCCCGTGTTTACTTTTTGTTTTGATTTCAAATCAAATGCTTCAGTGCTTTGTATGACTTCAAATAAAGGCAGGAGAAAATGGACTTTTTTTTAGACTTAAAAAATCTGTTTTGAACACTCAAGAGATTATCATGTAAAACCTGATGTTAAAAAATATCAGTGTGGGTCAGGGAAGGAAGTGAAATCGAGCTCAATTTCTAGGAGTCTAGAACAATTCAGTTTTAATAATCACACACAGATCTCTTTGGGGTCAGTACTGGGAAAACTATTGCCTCTAGGGTAACTTTAAAGTCATATACTATGTGACCAGATATGGTTCCAAATAAGTCAACTCCTTTTCTCCTACCCCCTTTGGGTTCTACTTCATGCAAAATATTCATTAAAGGATTCCATAGGTAAATGAATGCAATATTAAGACTTACTGGAGATGCATGCTGGTATGTTGTTTGTCCTTTGGTTTTGACAAGGACCAATGACATCATAATGGTATAGGTGATATCTTGATTTGCCCATGAATTGGTTTTAAGCAAAGCAGCTAGACTTTGAGTCAGGAAGACTCATCTTCATGAGTTCAAATCCAGCCTTAGACACTTATTGACAAAGTAAGTCACTTAACCATGTTTGCCTCAGTTTCCTCATCCGTAAAATAAATTGGAAAAGGAAATGGCAAACTACAGGATCTTTGTCAATAAAACATCAATTGGGGTCACAAAGAGTTGAACACAACTGAAAAAAGACTCAACAACAAGAGTTGCACAAAGTCATAAGCCTCACTATCTCTTCCAGAGTCATCCAAGGCCAATGGCAAGACAAAAGTCAAGACAAGACTAAGTGATGGCTCAGGATGCAGTGAATGACTTGGCATCTTCATCACCTAACAAAGCTCTCAGCACTCCACAATGCCTGCTTCAGCTGCCTTCATGGCCATTGCAACAAATTGTTCTCATGTACCCATTCCAGCTGGTAAAGTCTTCCAGTGGTTGGGGTAGACATTCCCCTAACTCTCCAACAGGTTTGAGACCTATCAATTACCCTCACAGGTGAAGTTTCTGGGCATGCTTCAGCTTCTTGGAGACACTGCTAAGAGACGCATGTTGGCATAGTAGACAGAGGAAGAGGGTTTCAGATCCCACCTCTGATCTTCATGACCATCAGGAATCACTTATCTTCTCTGAGTCTCAATTGGATCTTCCGTATATAATATACCTGATACATTTACCAGAAAGGATTGTTGATTGGTTTCCAAACTTTAAGGTACAATGGAAGTATTTCATCCCACCCCGTACCCCACAGAATCCTCTCTTCCTTCAAGAGCAGCTAAAGCAGTATCTTCCAAGTGAAGCCTTACCTGATCTCCTCAATAGCTGGTGCCTACCCTCTCAAGCTCCCTTGGATTTATTTTGAATTTATTCTCTTTCTATTTATTCTGCATATATTTACACATGTCCTTGTTGTCTTCTCCATCAGAAGACAGGCTCCTCAGTGAGTAGGATTTATTTTATTTGTTATATTTGTATTCCAAGCACTTAGCACAGTGCCTGGAAGATAGTAGGGATTTAACAAATGGTTGTTGATTAATTGACAGATATCAGTAATTAAAGCCTTGGAAAAATTGTGAAGTTTGAATTTGGTCTTCTACTTCCCTTCTTGGCACTTCTTTTCTCCTTCAGAAATCAATCAATAAAAGTATATATTAAGCACTTATGATGAACCAGGCAGAGGCAGTTAGGTGACTCAGGGGATAGAATGCTGGGACTAGAGTCAGGAAGTTCTTGTTGTTCAGTACTCTTCAGTTGTGTTCAACTCTTTGTGACCCCATTTGGTTGGTTTTTGTTGTTTTTTTTTTTAGCAAAGATCGTAGAGTGGTTTGCCATTTCCTTCTCCAGCTCATTTTACAGATGAGGAAACTGAGGCAGACAGGAGGGTTAAGTGACTTGCCTAGAGTCACATAGCTACTAAGTGTCTGAAGCTAGATTTGAACTCAGAAAGATGAGTCTTCCTGACTCTAAGACCCAGCATTCTGTCCACTGAGCCAGCCACCTAGCTGCCCCTGGAGTTAAGAAGACCTGAGTTCAAATCTGCTCAAAGACACTCACTACCTGTGTAACCCTGGAAGTCATTTAACCACTATTTGCCTCAATCTACTGGAAAAGGAGATGGTACCTTTACCAAGAAAAACCCATAGGGGTCACGAAGAGTTACATGACTTATTGATGAAAAAACAAAAAATATCAGTCACTGTGCTAAGCATTGGGGCCACAATGGTCCCTACCCTCAAGGCGCTCATAGTCTAATAGTATAGCTAACATGCAAACAAGATACATAAAAGATAAATGGAGATAATTTCAGAGGAAAGGCACTATCATTAAGAGGTATAGCAAATATTTTCTTAAAGAACGTAGATTTTTAACTGAGACTTTCAGGAAATGAGGAAGATCAGGAGGCAGAGTCAAGGAGAGAAAGCATTCCAGGCATAAGGGAAAGGCCAAAAAAAATGCACAAAGTTGGGAAATGGAGTGTCTTGTTTGAAGAACAGAGAGAAGATCAGTGTCCTAGATTATAGGGTACATAGAGGAGAGTAAGGTCAAGCTGTAGTTTACTAGTTTATAGGGAGATGCATTAGTTTATAAGGGGAGAGTCTGGAAAGACTTCGTGTAAAAGGAGAGATTTAAGCTGAGTCTTGAAGGAAATAAAGGATTCCAAGAGGTGATAAGAGACTGCATTCAAGGAATGGGGGATAGCCAATACAAAGTCATGGAGATGGGAGATGGAGTATGCTCTACAAGGAACTTTAAGAAAGCCAATATAGCTACATTATCAAGTGCACAAAGGGGAATAAGGTATAGTAAGGCTAGAAAGGTAGGAGAGAGCCAAGTTCTGAAGGGATTGCAGTGTCAACAAAGGAGCTGAACTTTGCTTCTAGATATAAGGAGGAACCATTGGAGTTTTGAACAAGGGCATGATTAGACCTGTACTTTAGGTCCTTTGGAAGAAGCAGAAGGCTGGATTGGAGGGGAGCAAGACTTGAGATGGGGAGATCAGTTAGGAAGCTATTGTGATATTCTAAGTCAGAGGTAATAAGGCCCTAAACTGGGCTAGTGGCTGCATAGGTGGAGACAAGGGGACAGATGCAATAGATGTAAGACTTGGAAACATCAAGACTTGCAAGTGATTTGATATTTGTGTCAAAGGAAAGTGAGGAGCTGGGGACAACACCAAAACTTCTAACCTGGGTCACTAAAAGGACAGCGGTCAGGATGTTTGGAAGGCAAGATAAGAAAACCACATTTTAGACATGTTGAGTTTGAGATGTCTATGGGGCATCTCGTTCAATATGGCTAAAATGCAGTTCCAGGTAAATAAATGCACAAAAAAATGCCACATATTTCCCAGTTCACCTGCCCACACTGCTCAAAGAAAAACATCAATGTTGAGGGAATGGGTAGCCCAATGGAATTATTTAGCACCATAAAACAACAGAGTTTTATTTTTAAAGTTCTACTTCCTCATCTTTGTTTTTCTAGTGACTACAACAAATAAATAAATGAAAGAAGGGGCTTAGATGATTTCCAAAAGGTCTTAATTTGAGGATCTCCAAATATCAAGCTAGCTACTTTTTTAAAAAGGAATAGAAATGTTCTCTATGACATGAATACGCAAACTTAGGGATCATAAAAAATGTGTGGCTACTCTTCACTTAGTGTGACAGGATTCCTCAGTCTTTTAATGACTAAATCCAGAAAGGATCAAGATGTGAAGCACTTAGCCTGCATCAAAACCCCACCATTCCCATCAATAAGGTGTCAAATCTTCCTGGTGCTTGTCAGGAACCAAATGACATTTCAGGAGCAAAGGACAGAGGATGTTTTGAATTTAGTTAAGTTTCTCATTTGCTACACCTCTCCTCCCAGTGGATGTTTGGAGGGTCTCTCATTGCCATCAGATACTAGGTAGGGTTTCAACAGTTTGCAAAATATTTTGCTTAGGTTCAAAATATTTTTCCCCCCATAGGAACTCAGTTCTGAAGATTACAATGTGAACTGATGATAAATATGACTCAAGATACAAAAGTTGTGATATGAATTACTCTTTAGAAACACCTATACCTTTGAGGTATACTTGTAAGTATGGGCATAGCTGAATGGGTTCATGTAGGTGCAGCATTGTGTACTCTTGGGGATGAGAATCTATGTGGATGGATAGAACAATAACGTAAGAATAATAGAGAGGACTCGTGATGAAGCAGGCTACCCACCTCCAGACAGAGAAAGTGATGGTCTCAGAGTACCAACGGAAGCACATTTGGGAGGTGGGAGGCAGAGAACCTGACCAATGTTTTGCTTGACTGTACATGTTTGTGTAACCAGTTTTGTTTTTCTTGCTCTCTCAACGTGTGGATGGGAGAGGGAAAGATGGGAGGAAGAAAATGCAAATCTGAAAATAAAATAAAAGTGAATTTCTAAAAAAAAGATAAAAAACAAACAGCGTGAATAAAACATTAAAAAGAAGAAGAGGAAATATGTGAGTCATCAAAGTCTAGTGGGAAGAACGTAGGACTAGGAGTTAGGAGCCCAGGCTATATTATCCCAGCCCTTTGCCTACTCACTGTGTGACTACACTAAATTCAACTTCATTTAATAGGTGAAAAAACTGAGGCCCAAAGAGGTTAAATCACTTGTTGGAGGCATATTAGAAGCACGTCTAGCATGGCCTTCCTCCCACTCTCCATTAAGATGAGCCAGATCTCTCATAATATCTATTTATGCCATCTACAAGTCATATATTTATACTAGACAGTCATACACATATCTATCTTAGACCTACAACAATGCAAACAGAAAGTTAAAAAAAAAACAACAACACAGTGAAATGCTGTGTAATTAAAATGACCAAGCTTACCCCCAGAGGAAATTTAAGGAAATTTTGCCTCCCTCCCCTCGTTAAAGAGGTAGGGGTGGCTGGAAAGGAATATCACAAATTACTGCATCACAGTCAGTCTGGTTGTTTGACAGAATCACCTTTTTTTTTTGCCTTCTCTTTTTCTAGATTTGTTGTTAGTCTTGCTAGAAGACATTCTTCTCTCTATCTTCAACAGCTGGAATATTTCTAGTCTAGGGTAGGGGCTTGGTTATAGAGTGAAAGCCATTCCCTGATGGTTCTTGAGGGTTAGGGCAGCCCGTAGTTTACATTGACCAATTTAGTCCTTTCCCACCAAACTCAAATTACACAAAAAAAATCATAAATAGTCAACCTGTTCATCAAAGAAGATAGCAAATAGGAATTGAAGAAATTATACAGACTAGAATATAGCAAAGAATCAACAATAGTAAATGAGCTCTGCATCTGCGAACAAGTGAGATCTGGGCTCAAACCAGGAGAGACAGCGATTTCACTCTCTGTGATCTCAATGGCTGCAGGTGCTAGTCATCAAGAGCTGGCTTCTCTTACATGTCTGCAGCTCTCAGGTTCTAATCTGTCATTCAGAAGTCTGCAAACCTCAATTCCCTCCAACTGTGAGTCAAACAAACCGTAGTAAGTGCCTCCTTCACTCACATAATATTGAGGCTCAGTTTTCCCTCAGCCAATCAGGAGTTGTGTTCTCTTATTCACAGCAGAGGTCAATAGATCTGTCCCTTAGGAAAACTGCCCCAGGCTTGGGCAGAAGCAGGGTTATATAATCATGCATATTTTTCCCTGCTTTGGTCTACTTCTCTCTACATAAATTCACATAAATTTTACATTCTTCTCTAAATTCTCAATATTAACTAATTTATTTTGTGGCATATTAATACTCTATTATCATGTGCTACAATTCGTTTAGTTATTTCCCTAATCAATGGGAATCTACTACCACTAGAATGGAAGCTCCTAGAGGGCAGGGGTTGTGTCATTTTTTTTCTTTTCTTTGTATACCTAGTACAATACCTCGTACATAGTAGATGCTTAATAAATATTTGTTGATTGATATGGATGTCTTTAATTTCTTTGAGCTACACTTTCATTGCCTTTTAATATTCCTTGCCATCACCTTTTATTAAATCAGATTTTCCTATATACCTAACTGGAGCATTCAATGTAATTCACACCAGGGTAGGAAAGATGAATCACCTCCTTTCTCCAATAAAAAACCTAGCCTTGCTATTGACATGAAAAGGTTAAGACTGAGAGGGTACATGTTGCTGTTTCCTTCAGACCCTGATAGTCAACAAGTCATAGCAACAGTACAGCTACAGACAATATTTCTGGAGTTCATGGAAGAGAGCCTGATAGTCTGCGAAAGTTTCACCAGCATCTCAGCAGCAATGCAACAGCTTTGATCGTAGGGTGTGTTAACATCCAGAAGGCACACTGTACTTGAAGTGTGAGGTTCAATTTTCCATTTTCATTTCAATTTAATTTTCATTTTAAATCTGTCCAAAGCCTGATTTCCTTTAGCTCCTGAGTCTGTATTTATTTGCATGCGTTTAATCAGTTCACAGAATCATAGAATTTTAGAGCTGGAAGAGACAAAATCCACACTAAATCCAACTTCATTTTACAGATGAGAAACCGAGGCCCAGAGAGGTTAAATCACTTGTTGGAAGAATGTTGGAAGCAATTCTAGCATGGCCTTCTTCCCACTCTCCACAAAGATGGGCTGGATTACTTATAATATCTATTTATGTCATCTATGAGCCATATCTTTATATTAGACAACCATACATATACCTAGCCTACCCTTACAACAATGAAACAGAAAGTGCAGAAACACACAATTAAGACTACTAAACTTAGCTCCCGAGGAGATTTAAAGAAATCGTGTCTCCCTCCCTTCATTAAAGAGGTAGGGCGACTGGTTAGGAACATCGCAAATTATTGTGCCAGACACAATCAGTTTGGTTGCTTGACAGAATTCTTTTTTTCTTCCTTTGGTCCTCATTCTTCTTTAATATTTACAATTAGCTTTGCAATTTCCCCAAAGCAATCCAAATTCACTTACTCAAGAGTTCTTTAACTGACCCCCTGGGCTTCTCTTGAAAGCAAAGGTCCAACTCTTTGATACTACCAGTCCAGCAGTGTTGCTAAATGGCAATGATATGTCATACAACTGCCTCTAAAGAACTAAAAGTGAACATTGTGCAAGGAGATGGAGAGGCTTATGGTGTAAGCAGGCTGGAACAATATACATGTAACTATAGAGGGAAGCTGTGCAAGAACGAGTGTCCAAAATGTCATCAAGAAATTCTAAGATAGGAAGAGAAGAGAGGTCATCTAATTATGTGGCAAGAGCCAGAGAGGACAAGAAGATAGCTGGGTCACTCCATTGGCTCAGTTGCAACATCAAGAGAAAGTGAGAAAGGTTGCCAGCACTTTGGATGGACCCCCATAAGGAACTTCTGGGAGAGGCAGGGCAACAGTTCTATAGCATGGGCACAAAGAGATGAGCTGCATTCTTCATCACAGAGGGAAATATCTGAATCAAAGAGATAACAGATCCATTTGAGTATTTAAGCTTTGTTAAACTTTTTTTTTTCCTTTTTTGGAGGGGGGGAGGCAGGGCAATTGGGGTTAAGTGACGTGCCCAAGGTCACACAGCTAGTAAGTGTTAAGTATCTGAGGTTAAATTTGAACTCAGGTCCTCCTGACTCCAGGGCTGATGCTCTATTCACTGCACCACCTAGCCACCCCAAAACTTTTAAACTAATATATTTTAAAGTGAGGAGAGATAAAGAAGAGAGGTGAGAAAACACTCCCCTCCACTTCTTTGCAGAGATGGAGGTTACAAGTTTAGAGCATTACATAAAACATAGGAATTTTTTTTTATGTATCAATAGGTTTTACAGGGGAGTTTTCTTCATATTAATTTTTTTTAATAAAAAAAGTCTTTGTTGGTTTTTCCCCTTTGTTCTGATTCTTCTTTCACAGCATAACTAATGTAGAAGTATGTTTAATATGACTGTACCTGTATAGCCTATATCAGATTGCTTGTCATCTTGGGGAGAGGGAAGGAAGGAGGAAGGGAGGAAAAATGGGAAATCAAAATCTTATAAAAGTAAATGTTGAAAACTAAAATAAATAAATATTTTTAAGTCTTTGTTATATGGGAGGGGAAGGGTTATAGGACAGTATAAGAACAAAGGATATCAATAAAATGTATTTAAAATAGCAATAATGATCGTTTTTTAAAGTAATGGGAGAAATAAGAGTGGCAGTATGACGTAATGGAAAGGGAGTCAGTAAGACAGAGTATCAAGCCCTACCTCTGACACATGCTGGGCCTTGAGCGAGCCCATGTCAGTGCTCAAAGCAACTCTTTTAGACTATAATTTGTGTAACAGATGCCAATTTACATTAAGAGAGGTATTTTTCTCACTGGGAATTCCTTACACTGATGAAATCACGGGTTCCACAAAACAACAACAACAATAAAAATAGGGAAGATATAAATAAACTTAGGTAGATTTTAAGGTTTACAAAGTATTTTCCTAACAACAACCCCAGGAGGGAAGCAGTACAAATATATTTATTCCCATTTTGAATGTAATAGAACATTGGAAATCCATGCTCACTGATGGGCAAGAAATCCCAATGTCCAGTTACATGCAAAAGAAGAAACCAGCTCACTAAGTTAAGTGACTTGGCCAGGGCCACACAAACAAATAATTCCAGAAACCAGGCTTCAAACTGAGGGTCTTCTGATTCCCAGATGTATCAGCAAGCACCCTAAGCATAGCTAGGGCGGCTACTTGCACAGGTTCTTAGATCTGCTTTTCTAAAGGAAAGCAACTCAAAATGGGTTAACAATCTTACTTTAATCAATCAAATATCATTTACCTAGTTCAGGGGGAAAAGTCGGAGCCCTGAACTTCAGAGAATA
>JAQQSU010011087.1:0-12258 GCA_028627135.1 Pseudochirops cupreus
ACACACACACACACACACCCTCAAAAGCCTGCACAAATCCCTGCTGTTAATTGCCTGACCTTTCAATGGCCGTTTTCTTCCTCTGCCCGATCCCTGTTCCTCGCCTGTGGCAGCAGCCCTTGGTTTCCTACACATTTTCACTGTGGCCTCATGGAAAAATCCCGCGACTCCCAGTCCAGAAGAGCTTGTTTTTGAGTTGCGATTCAGCTACTTCTGCATTGTACAGTCTCTGCAGAGAAGGTTTCCCTCTTGCACCTTCAGTATCTGCAGTGAAATTATGATGATCCCATGAGGTCCTCAGGGGCTACGGGGAAACCAGACAAGAGGACACACGGACAGAGCTTTGTATCAGCAAAGCTCTAGAGTCTAGACAAAGAAGCCACATGGGCGGTATACATTTTATTTGCTTGTTTTTATTGCTGTGAAGTCAACAAACATTTATTAAACACCTACTATGGGACAAACACCATGCTAAGGACTGGGAATGGGGGACAACATGTGAACAATGGTATACAGCTGGAGAAATAAAGCAAACTGAGGGTAGCTAATGCTGGGACTTTTTGAGAGCTCTATTGAATTGCCTTTCTTTGGGGTGTGGGTGTCTTTTCTCTTTAGGCGAATAGGGCGGGCAGATCAACCCTCAACTCCCTCCCCAGTTGCTTGTCAGCTCAGTGAATGGTCAACATGGACTGAATGCTTTCCATGCCTGGGTAAAAAGGTAAGAATTCTGGTCAACATCTAGTCCATTGGCCATATTTTTGCTTTCAAGATAACAGAATAATGGAGGGGGCCTGAGAACAGGAAATGTCAAAGTTGAAATGAATCTTAGAACATAGACCGTTAAAAGAAACCTAAGAATATAGAAAGTTACAGATGGATTCAGAATGTTAGAAAAAAGCAAAGGACATTGGTGCTGAAAGGAATTTATTAGAAAATAGAATGTTATAGGTGAGATGGACCTTAGAACAGGGGATGTCAGAGTTGGGAGGGACCTTCGAGCATAAAACACATTGAAGGAACTCTAGACCACCACCACCACCACCATCACCAACATTAGCATTTTTATAACAGCTTTACAAATACTATCTTATGTGTTCCTCACGATAACCCTGGAGGTAGGTGCTCTTATAATTCCTATTTAACACATGAGGAACATGAGGCAGGCGGAAGTTCAGTGACCTACCCAGAGTCAGACAGCTCATAAGTGTCTGGGACAAGATTTGAACTTAAGCCTTGCTGATTACTGGAGAGGAACTTAGACCATAAAATACTAAACTTGGAATAGACCTTAGAAGACAGAATGTTGAAGTTGGGCTAGGATGGGGCTCCTCAGAATGGAGATTGTTAATATTCAAAAGTAAAGTATCTTAGCATATAGAGGGTTAGGAAAGAGAACGAAATGTCAGTGTAGCCTGGGTTAGTTCTGGGGTACCCTAGTCCCAACTCTTACTATCACAGATGTCGAGTCACCAAAACTTCAAGATTCTAGGGGTATAACTTAGAGGTCAGGGGTGATTCTCCAATGCCATTGGCTCAAGTCTGCTTCCTGCAAAATTATTTGTTGAGAATTAATTTAGTAAGCCAGCCTTAAGAGTAGGGTTGAAACCATCACCTCTGTCCCCCTAGCATCAGAGATGGTAAGAGACCTGTTCAAGGTCACACAGCTAGGAATCTGGGTCTTGGACCCAGGTCATCTGTTTTCCACTTCCATCTTCTTTCCATTGTACTTTGAAAACTTGAACATGTCTAGATATGAGCTATAATAATTGTTACATTGAGCCCCCTCTTAATGACCTTTATGATCACTTCCAAAGCTAAAGTCCTATGGTTCTGCCTTATTAGTAAGACTTAACAGAGGAAAAACAAGCAAATAAACAAACAATGAGCCGATGGGAGTAGTCCATGAGATTTCCTGCCTCAGACAACTTCCCTCTGACAATTTTAAATGTCAGAAAAAGGCAACAGGATTAGTTTTGAATTGGGCAGGCATTTAGCTCTAAATGGCTCTTTGCATTTTGTTAAGGCTCCAAGTTACTAGACTAGTAGATGAAGCGAATGCTAAAATTAGAGTTTACCTAGATTTTAGCAATGCATGTTATAAAATCGCTCATGCTATTCAAGTGGAAAGGAGGAAGAAACGTGGGTTGAGTGATAGTATAATTAGATGCATTCAGAACTAATTGAATGGCTGGACCTAAAGAGTAGTCATAAGGTTTCATGTTAACTTGGAACGAGATCGCCAGTGGCGTGTTCCAGGAATCTGGGCTCTGCTTTAGACTGGTTAACATTTTTATAGATAACTTGGATGAAGTTACAGAATGCATGCACATCAAATTTGGCAGAAGACACAAAGACGGGAGGAAACATTGATAGACTGAATGACAAAGCCAAGATTCAAAAAGATGGTGACAGGCTAGAACATTGGGCTGAATTTTAACAAGATGAAATTTAAGTAGTACAAATGTAAAATCTTACAGTTGGGTATAAAAATCAACTTCATAAGTTGACTTAGATAACATTTTACCTGGGAAAAAAAGAATTGGAATTTCAGTGGATACCATGATGAGTGGGGTTTCATCATGTTGCATGATAACCAAAATGTGAATATTAAGATGCATTAAGAGAGACACGGTATCCAACACTAGGGAAGTGAGGGTTCCATTTTACTTGGTCCTGATTATATTATATCTGGCTTACTGTATTGAGTTCTGGATGCCATATTTTAGAAAGGGTATAGATGAACTGAAGAATGTCCAGAGGAAGACAGCCAGGATGGTTAAAGGACCTCCATACCGTATGAGGATTGGTTAAAGGAACTGTAACGGGATGCTTTTTAGCCCAGAGAATAAAATAATTAGGGAGATATAATAACTATTTTGAAGTATCTCAATGGCTAGTACTTGGAAGATGGATTGACTCCAGTGTGGTTGGCAGGATTGGGAACAGTAGATCAATTCATAAGTATTTATTATGCACATACTACATGCCAAGTAGAGTGCTAGGTTCTAGAAATATATATATTTGATTCTACTCAATTTCTACCCATTCTATTCCAGGTTATAGGATCATTATAAATGTAGAGAAAGACCTCAAAGGTTCAGCCCTTTCATTTTATAAATGAGGAAACTGAGTCCTCAGGATGTCAAGTGACTTGCCCAATGTCCCCCAGCTAGTAAGTCACAAAGTCAAGATTTCAACTAGGTCCATTCATTTCAAAGCCATGTCCTACAACGCTAAAGGGCGTATAGAATATCTGAAGCTTTCCTTATAGAAATAACTTTGTTAAAAATTCTCATTTTCCTCTGACTTTCCAAACTACTTTTTCTCAATTGTTGCCTTTGGAGATAACTCAGATGAAGGGCTTACAGTTTGGATCATAATTGAATCACTTTTTCCTGGAGCTAATAAGACTGACCTTTCTTCAGAGTGACATTTTTTGTATTTATTAAGCTCTGGTCATTATTTCAGTGGAATATAGCCAAAGTCCTTTTACACAGTAATGTTCTTCCTCTCAAACTACCCCACCAGAGATAAGCATTTGGGCAGAAGAAACTAGCAGTTTGAAGAGGAAATTAGGTTTCAGAATGACAGAATCTCAGAGGAGGAAGAAATTTCATAGACTTTCTAATCCAAATAATATCTGAACAAGAATCTTTTCTGCAACACCCCTGACCAATGGTCAGTCAGTCTTCATTTGAAGACCTCCAGTGATGGAAAACTCACTACCTCTTCTGCTTGCCCATTTCATGTTTCAGTGCCTCTATTTGTTAGGAAGGTTTTCCTGGCATCATGTCTAAATTTGTCTCATTACAATTTCCAATCCATGCTCCTGGCTCTACCTCTGGAGTCAAGGAAAATAAATCCGAAGTTTTTACCATATGACAATCCTCCAAATACTTTACAAAGACAGAAATCTTTCTCCATTCCCCTTCACCCAAAGCAGTCCCAGTCACTTGAATCAATTCTTTTGATTCATGATCTTGAGTTAGAGTACTAGGCTGAAGTGGGTCAGACAACACTGAATAACAGTAAATGTAAAGTCTTACATACAAAGTCTAAGAAATCAATGTCACAATAGAATATGAGAGAGACATGGCTAAGCATCAATTCATTTGGAAAAGATCTGGGGTTTTGGTGTACCGCTCCTTCCATGTGAGCTAATAGTATAAAACTATGATGATTTTGGGCTGCATCGAGTCACAGAGAATCCAGGACTAGGAAGGTTCCTCTGTACGTGGCACTGACTGGGCCACAGACATCTGGGGCATCATGTTTTCATTTGCTATATATTTTTTCTTAAATGCATTGTATTGATAGTTTTTATTTTTACACGGCCTAAATTTGCTCCTTTATCCCCCACCCCATAACCTTATAACCAAGTATTTTTCAGGAAAAAAAAAAAACAGAAAAAGAGTAAGAAGAGAAAAAGTAATCAGTAAAACTGATCAATATTTGCAGAGTATCTAAAACAGCGGTTCTCAAGCTGTGGGTTGCGACCCCTTTTGGGGGGTCGAATGACCCTTTCACAGGGGCCACAGGGGTTACCTAAGACCATCGGAAAATATGTATTTCTGATGGTCTTAGGAACTGAGACGCTGCTCCTCTATCTGTCTCCAGTTGGGTCCACCCACATGCAGATACGCCCACATATGAGTATCAAAGGGTCACGGCATTAGGAAGGTTGAGAATCACTGATCTAAAACAAGAGAAGGGGAAGAGGAGGGGAAAAGAAAGGGAATAAGGATTTATTAAGCATTCACCTGGGTAATACAGGTGATATAGGTAATATAGCCATATACTGTGCTAAGAGATTTACAGATACTATCTTAGCTGATCCTCACAACCACCCTGGGAGATAGGTCCTATTATCATCCCTGTTTTATAGTTGAGAAAACGGAGGCTGAGACAGTGACTTTTCCCAGGTTCACACATCTATTAAATTTATGAGTGTGGATTTGAACTCAAGACTTCCTGACTCCAGGCCCAGCACTCTATTCACTGAACAGGGGTCCATGGATAGATTTCATCAGGTCCATAAAGTTGGATGAGAAAAATAATAAATACTTTTACTAACAGCTGAAAATTGTCATTTCTTTTACCATGAATATTGGCAACAAACATGTTTCTGAGGAAGGACCTTGGGGGTCACTAGTGGGCCTAAGACCCCCCCCGCCACCACACACACACACACACACACACAAAATAAAGAACCCCTGGTATAGAAGAAGGTGACCAGAATGGAATGTGTGATCAGTTAGAGAAACTAGGCATTTTTAGACCAGAGACTTGCAGACTTGTCTCCTGGTCTCCTCCCTCCAGGCCAATCCCAGCTCATTCTCCTCAGCTGCCATCAGAGGAGGAAAGAGATCAATCATATTGTTGACCCATGGGATACACTCTCAGAGCTGAGTCCTCAGTCAGGATATAGCAGAGGCCTGGGAGTGGCTATGGAATGTCTGGGCATGGGCTGAAGGGAAGAGCAGGGCCCTCCATTAAACACATTTTGGGTCAGGGTATAGTGCAATCTAGAAAGCATTTATTCATTCAAATCAGTGGACAAACATTTATTTAGTGCCTACCATTGCTAGGCACTGCGCACATATTAAGTGTCTATTCTATGGAATCAATTAAATGCATGTGATGAATGCTCTTTGGATGAATGGATGAGTGGTATATACGGAGGTGTTTCACAATCCTCTATCACACAGAATAAACATGATAAATATTTTCTGTTATGTATGTTTTCAAGTGTGTCGTGCAATATCCTATTCTCACACAGAGAAAGTACCAGAGACAGAAGGAATTATTGCAGATTCTTACGCCCTACAGGGAATGCTCCCCACCAGGAGCTGTGTACTCTTGTCCCTGACTCCCTCGTTCCCAAAGAAATAGTCTATACCCATTCCACTGATTCAGCAGTGGGATCTTTCTGGGCCATTGCCCAGCCTTGGAGGCAGGAAGGCCAATAACCCCTCCCCTATACACAGATCAGGCCTTTATTTATCACAACAGGGACAGGGAGTGGGCAGGTAATTAAAATCTGCCCACAGTCCCAAATTGACCATTAGTTACAACCTCCTACTATACAGGTTATAAACCTTTTTATCACGGCTGCTTAACTAGGAGGCAAATGGATGACTTTGAACTTCACCTCCTCTCTCATTCTCTGCTTACTTGGCTAATGAGCAGCAAAGAAGCCAAGAGGCAGACAAAGGGAGAGAGGAGGAGAGGAGGGTCTGGATAACTGCACCATTCACCCCCTGGGCCCTGGCATCACCCTGGCATGGAAGCATTGCCCAAAGAGTTGCTAAAAAGGTTCTGGTGGCGGGACAGTCTTCTGAGTCAAAGAGGACATGGAACCCATCCCTCTCCTGAATTTCTTCTTATATCAGTATTAGTGCTGTATATCAGTATAATAATAGCAGATCACTTTCAGTAAGATCAATCCACAAACATGTATTAGGTGCTCTTACAAGGCTGACATGGAATTATTGACAGCTACTTTTTAACAGACACTGCCTAGCACAGAGGATACAAAGAAAGAAGTCTCTGTCCTCATGGGGTTTACATTCTAGACCTTCCACAGAGTACAAATCCACATCCCACTGTTTTCATTCAGTGACAAAAAGTCATCTTCTCTACTCAGGCAAGAGATCCACAAGTATAAAGAGTAATAGAAGGCAGCGAGTTGTCCCAGGATGATTTCTCTCTAGAGACAAGAATAATGTTATAATAATGAAAGAATGATAATAATAAGTAATAGTTAAAATAGAGTGCTTCATATCAGTATTTTATCTGAGATGTATTTATATATAATCTGTAAAATGATATTGTCTCACTTGGGCTATTTCTGGGAGGGTCCAGCCCTGTGATTTCATTCTTCCCTAACTTCCCTCAAGATCCACCTTTAATCCCACTTTCTTCTGGAAGCCTTTCCCAGTCCCACTTCTTTTGGGGGACTTCTCTCTGCTGATTATTTTCTATTTATTCTGTCTGTGGCTCGTTGGCATGTAACTGTTTGGTTGTTGTTGTCTCTCCCATTAGACTGTGTGCTCCATGAGGACAGGCACTGTCTTTCGACTTTTTTTGTAGCCCTAGTACTTAGCGCAGTGCCTGACTAACCGACTTCTATGGAACATACAAGCTCCCTCTGCCAATACACATCAGTGATTCCTCTTTAACTTGTGGCCTTACAGAGTTAAGTTGGAAACAGTGGTTCCTTCTGTGACTTGTCCATGAGTGCACAGCCAGGATGTGTTAAAGGGAAGATTAGAATTCAGGTTTTCCTGATGCTGAGCTTGGCTCTCTAGACCTCTGCCATCAACCTGACTGTCAATAGTAACAGCTCATATGTCTCTAAAGAGGTGGCATGGTGTAGTGAGTTGTGGCCTCAGAGCCAGAAGTGCCTGGGTTGGAACACTAAGTGGGTTAATTCTCTTCTCCGATGGTCAGTTTCCTCAATCCAGAAAATGAGTATGTGAATACAGCTGTCCTACCTCACAGGTTTAATTTGAGGCTGAGTAGAGGTAGTCTATGTAGAACACTCTGCCAACTTTTTGGAGGGGAGGTGAGGGGGAGAAATTTTGAAACTCAAAAGATTGTGTAACTGAATGTTGTAAACTAAAAGTAAATAATTTTTTTTTTAAAGTGCTGTCTAACTATAGTGAGGCAGTGTGGTGTAAGGGAAAGAGAAAGGACCTTGGAGTCAGGACAGTCTCAGTTAGTCCCAACCCTGCCCCATGCTGATGATGTGATCATGGCTCAGACACCTAACCTAGGATGCTGACTGGCAGAACAGCTACTAATATGTATTGATAGAGACAACCTCCTCACCTGGGAGCACCCTACATTGAAGAAGCCACAAGTTCAGATGAAATATACAGACATGGAAATGTAAATACTCAAATGATCTGTAATTCAGCCAGGTGGTGCAAGAGTGTTGGTCCTGGGAGTCAGAAAGACCTGAATTCAAATCTAGGCTCAGAAACTCACTAGCTGTGTGGCCCTGGGCAAGTCACTTAATCTTTATCTGACTCAGTTCCCTCATCTACAAAATGGGGATGATATTCTTGTAGGGTTGTTTTGAGGATAAAAAGAGATAATATGGATAAACTGCTATTTCTAGCTATCATCACCATCATCATCATCAATGTGTAATATACCATCTTTGGGTTTCACTTTGCATCTTGGAATGAAAGTTCACATTAATAAGATCATAGATCTATCTGACTATTTGAATTTGTGTTAGTAGACATACTTTTTTAACCTATACTTGTCTATGAGCTATTATTCCATAGTACTTTCTACTAATCTAGTACCAAAAAGTCAGTGGAGTCAATAGTACAAGAAGTGTTATCCCATTCTATAGAGGAAGAAAGACTTATCCAAGGACAAAAAACTAGAATATGACGGTGCCAAGACTAGAAGCCAGACTTTCCGACTTAAGGACCTAGTACTCTTTGTATTATAGGGTCACTCAGGCATTTTTTTATTGGACCTAATTACTTGAGTATTCACATTCTCTCACTCTGGAATGCAATTCAACTCCAGAAATGTTTTCTGAGCCCTCAGTCCATACAGAGCACAATGCTACCACTGCAGCATGGATTTATGTATAATCTATTTCATATAAACAGCATATATTTATTATATTATCTATTTATAAATATTATCTATTTATATATAATTTATATATAATCTACAAAGAAATGATATTGTCTCACTTGGGATATTTATGGTAGGGTCCAGCACTATGATTTCATTCTTCCCTAACTTCCTTCAAGAACCAATTTTAATCCCACTTTCTACTGGAAGCCTTTCCCAGTCCCTCTTAATTCAAGGGACTTCCCTCTGCTAATGCCCCTCTGGAGCCTCTAGGATCTCAGGTACAAGATGAGGACATTCAACTGAGGTCACAATAGTCTTACAGAGTTGGAGGCAGGGAGGTAAAATGGAAAGAACCTTGGCTCTGGGTTCAGGAGATATGGGTTCAGATCTGCCCACTGTTGGTTATAATTTGAGTGACACTAAATAAGTCTATTATACTCCCTTGACATCAGTTTGCTTCTCTGTAAAACAAGGTGGTGAGAGTTGATTACCCTGAGGTCCTATCCAGCCCTTGCCCTTGATCCTATAAGTTGCCTGATACTCAGAGGGAGGGTAGGTGACTTGTCCATGTCACATAGCTGGGAAGTATGAAAAACAAGGATTTAAACTCAGTTATTTTTGACCTCATGACCAAAATTCCATTCATTTTCCCATGTTGCCTTGTTACTAAAATTATCTTCACAGGGATAGAAGTTAGAGGAATTTTACTTCTTTTCATGTATTTCACAAGTATTTGCTTCTCCAGTGCCTTCAACCAATGTCTAATCCCCTTCCTCCCCAACTAGACTCTAGGTTCACTGCGGACAGGGATCATGTTTTAGTCATTTTTGTATCACCTGGAGATCCCAGCACAAGCCATTGTATTGTGAAACTAGTTGATTCATTCCAGTTGTAAAATGAAAAGATATGGAGAAATTCCTGATTAAAAATCTGGTTTAGCATCGATACAGAAATCTCCTACAACCATCCAAGTTTGGGGGAAACATATGCAGTGGCGACCTTTGGGATGAGGCAGCCTGTACCAGCCCTGAAAGCTGTAAGATGAAAGCCCAGTGTGGCCATGATTTCCAGTGTAAAGAATCAGGTGAGTAGGACACAAAGAGGGCTGGGTAGGTACAATGCAGCCTCTCTGTGTGTGTATAGTATATGCATGTATACACATGTGTATATGTATACACACATACATATGTGTATATACACGTGTGGGGGGGGGAGAAAGAGAGAGTGAGAGAGAGAGAGAGGGAGAGAGAGAGAGAGAGAGAGAGAGAGAGAGAGAGAGAGAGAGAGAGAATAGATAAAGTATTTGTTAAGCGCTCAGGACATAAAAGTTTCAAATCTAAATATGTTTTTTTTTTTTTTTTTGTGATTTCCCCCAAGCTGCTCCTCTGCATCTCCACCACATTGCTTTGATTCTGCCCTCTGGGCCAAAGCCAAATAAGGTATAAGACTAATAAGACTTCACTAAGACAGTTCTTAAAATACTTGAACATAGATCTTCTCTTTGCCCCCCAACCTCCAGAGTATTCTTTCTCCAGACTCAGCACCTCTATTTCCTTAGACCTTAACCCTAAATCCTTAATCCTCATATGTTATAGACTCAAGATCTTTTACCAGCTTGGTTTCCTCTCTCTGGATCCTCTCCGGCTTATCAGAGCCTTTCTTGACCTGTGGTGCCCATGATTGACACCATACTCCAAATAATGTCTTAAGAGAGTAGAGTCTAGTGCAGTGGTTCTCAACCTTCCTAATGACATGACCCTTTAACATAGTTCCTCATGCTGTGGTGACTCCCAACCATAAAATTATTTTTGTTGCTACTTCATAACTGTAATTTTGTTACTGTTATGAGTTGTAATGTAAATATCTGATATACAGGATGTATTTAAATTGAACATAATCCACAGGTTGAGAACTGCTGATCTAGTGGGACTTTGACCTCTTTGTTTCTGGAAGGGATCACTAGCCTTCTCCATGCATCCTGAATGATCACATCAATTTGGGGGCTGCCACATGATGCTGCTGACTTACATTGTGTTCACAGGGTGCTCAGATACCAGAATCCATTCCAGAACAGTTATTATCTTTTTTTTAAACTTTTGTTTATTTTTAGTTTACATCATTCATTTCCATGAGATTTTGAGTTACAAAAATTCTCCCTGTCTTTTCCCTACCCACCACCCCAAAAGAGTGATCCCACTGTATAATCCCTCCCCCAATCTGCTCTCTCCTATATCCTCCTCCCCCATCACCCCTCTGACTTTCTGGCAGGGCAAGATGCATCTCCTTACCCCAGTACCTGTATATCTTATTTCCCAGATGCATGTAAATAATAATAATAATAATAATATATAAATATACATACATGTATATTTTTAACATTTGATTTTAGAACTTTAAATTCTAGATTCTTTTCCTTCCTCCCTTGTCACCCACCCCCACTGGAAAGAAGGAATTCAATACAGGCCATACATGTGTAGCTATGCAGAACATCTCCACAATGGACATATTGTGAAAGATTGACTATATTTCCCTCCTTCTTATTCCGCCCCCCACTTGTTCTATTCTCGACTTTGTCCCTGTCCCTTTACAGAAGTGTGTGTTTCCAGCAACCTTCCTCACCAACCTGCCCTTGCCTCCATCCTCCCCACCGTATTCCCTTCCCCCCTATTCTCCTGGAGGCCAAGATACCCAATTTAGAGTGTATGTCATTCCTTCCCTAAGCGAAATTCAATGAAAGTAAGATTAATCCATTCCATTTTGCCTTCCTGTTCTTCCCCTCCATTGTAACAGTTATCCCTTGCCTCTTCTATATGAAATGATTAACCTCATTCTCTCTCTCCCTGTCTCCTCTCATTCTATTCCTCTCCCACCTCATTTCACTTTTAAAAATATTATCCCATCCTATTCAATTGTTCCTGTGCCCTCCATGTACACATATATATATATACACACTCACATATGTATTCCTATGCATATATACCCTCCTCTACAGATGTATATGTATGTATACATATATGTATGTATACATATATACATTTATATTCCCTTCACCTATCCTCATAATGAGAAAAGTTTCATAAGTTACAATTTTCATTTTTCCATATTGGCATGTAAACAGTTCAACTCTGATAAGTTCCTTTGATATGTTTACCTTCTCTTGCTTCTTATATTTGAGTGCAAATTTTCTTTTCAGTTCTGGTTTTTTCAGCAAGAATGTTTGAAAGTCCTCCACCTCATTGAATGGCCATATTTTCCCCTGGGACATTATACTCAATTTTGCTGGGTAGGTGATTCTTGGTTTTAATCCTAGCTCCCTTGATCACTGGAATATCATATTCCAGGCCCTTTGATCCCTTAATGTAGAAGCTGCTACATCCTGAGTTATCCTAATTGTGTTTCCACAGTATTCAAATTGTTTCTTCTTGGCAGCTTGTAATATTTTCTTCTTGATCTGGGGAATCTGGAACCTGGCTGTAACATTCCTAGGAGTTTTCTTTTGGGGATTGTTTTCAAGAGGTGATTGGTGAATTCTTTCAAGTTCTCTTTTGCCCTCTGGTTCTAAAATATCAGGGCAATTTTCCTTGAGAATTTCTTGAAGGATGCTTTCTAGGTTCTTTTTTGGACCATGGCTTTCAGGTAGTCCAATAATTT
>JAQQSU010011088.1:0-12258 GCA_028627135.1 Pseudochirops cupreus
GAATGATGCAAACTAAAATAAAATTTTAAAAAAATGGTATTGTTGGGTGTGGCATCAGTTTCTCCACTACTTAGCTGGAGTGACCCCTTTCAGGTGCCTGTGACCTCTCAGCAGAAAGGATCATTTTGCTACCAGACTGGATCAAGAAGGACACTCAGCTGCTGGACTGGATGCTCAGTGAGATTCATTCCTGTTGGCCTGGAAAGAACAGGTTGCTTGGTTCCTGATTGCTGTTGCTAGAATGGACTTGACTGGACGTCATTCTATGGTCCTCCCTCCAAGAGTTGCCTTCCTGGAACTGCTGAGGGCAGAAGAGAAATGCCATTCCATTGAGCTCTCTCTTCTAGTCATCTTCCTAGATCTGCTGGGAGAAGGAAGAACTTGCCATTTCATCCCATTCCCTTCTCTGTCCTACTTGCTTGGTCCTGTGCCCCAGGGTTTACCTCTCCCCTATCCATTTTGGACATTTCCAGGTATTTGGTGATGTCAACCATGTGGCACAACCCCTAGGGATGCTAAAAACCTACCTGAACTCCTTGCTCAGTGATCTGCAAACATTTGTCCTTTCATACTCTCCACATCAAAAACCCCACCTGTCATTATTTAAACCTGCTTCTCTGTCCTGTTCCCTTATTCCCATCTGACTTAATCCAGCCTAACCTCAAATATTCAACTCTAGTTACCCACTCCTTCCACGTTGCCCTTTGGAATGGTTGGTCCATAGGTAACAAACTTGTTTTCATTTAAACCTCTTCCTTTAGTACCCTTTCCATCTTCTTACACTGATGAAAATCCAATTCTGTCCTTAGGACACAGCTTTCCTGGCCATCCTTTCCAGATTGTGGAAGACTCAGAATACTCCTTGTATATGTTCAGGCACATCTCTCAGGAACCTCTTTTTCTTTGGGCCTCACAACTCATATTTACCACTCAATGATGATTCCAGCAACTCTTATCTCCTGATCTTGAGGACACTCTTTTTTCCCCAATGAGTTCCATTCTTGGTTCACAGATGTCTCTCCTTCTCAGCTCCTGGCCTGATTATAGGGACATTCACCATATAGACTGATACTACCTCAGACACTCTAACCTTTCAGTTCATTATCTTGTTTCTTTTGAACCCATCAACTAAACCCAGAGATGGTTAGATCACTCACAACTGCTTCACTTCCACATTTCCTGAACTTTTAAAATTCCTTTATCAGACCACGATCCTTTGTCATTCCACCTCTCCCTCCTCCTTGCTTCTGGCTTCTCCTAATCTCTACTTTGATCTCACTAAGACCTCCAATCCCATGCCTCATGGGCTATCACTCCTGTATTGAATATCTTCTCGCTCCTTCCCCATCTTAATTTTTTGATAAACAAATATAATTCCACACTGTCTTCCTCTCTCAAGTCCCCTTTCTCCTGCCAATCCTTGGCCTTGGATTACTGCTTCCATCAGCTACCTACCATCCTACTTATGTGTGACTGAAATGATCTAGAGAAAAAGAAAAAAAAAGTAGTGACTGTGATGGGCTGAAGGGACCTCAACCCCTCAATGAAAAGACCATGTCTCTTGAAGCAACCCCGTCACATACATGCCTGACCCTGTATTTCCTCAGATAAAAGCAATCAGTGCAGGACGCAGGATGCCTGCCCAAGGACCATACCTCTGGTAAACCTTTAGATAAACAGGACTATCTTGTCCCTTTAAGAAAGTCATCTCTGTGGACTCTCTGAATTTTCCGACACATTCTGGTAGGCACAGACCACTGGAGCCTTCCACCCAGGGCACTTGACCCACCCCAGACTAGTCACTACTCCTTAATCCTACTTAGATGGTCACTGTCCCTTTTGTATACAAACATCAGCACCATCCTCATTAGTTTACGGGTTCCCTAAGAACTTCTTATTGGTGTTACAAATAACGTTGCCACTTGGCTGGATGGTTTGAGGGTGTGAGTTCATCCTAGATGATGCCACCCTGTGCCCTGACATGTTGGGGTTCCCAGTACCCCTAAACTGTGCCACCTGGCTCCATTACAAATTTATGTTACAGAATCTCAACTGGGCCCTCACTGTGGCATGTCAATCATTTTCCACCTTCCCATCGGATTCACCATCCCAGCCACCATAGAGTGTTTTCCAAATCTTCTTTATCCCTTCTCAGATGGTTCACACTCTCTCCATACTCTCAACTGACAACATTACATCATATTTCACTGAAAAAATGGAAATTCCTTTCATAGCTCTCACTTATTCCCTCCCTTTGTCTCACATCATGCAAATCCTTTCCTCTTTTTTGCTTTACCCTTATTTCACATGAAAAGCTAGTTTTCCTCCATGCTCAGCACAAGCTCTTTCCATGCAAAAATGATCCCATTCCATCCCATATTCTTTAGTAGATTGTCCTCTCTATCAGCTCTACTCTCAGTAATTTTCAGTCTCTCTCCTTGTAAACTGGTTGTTTCCCTACTGCTTTCACATATGCCCATATCTCCCTCAGGTTCAGAACCCCCTGCACTTGATGCATCCATCCTTGCTACATATGATCCCATATCTTTCTTCCTTTCTATAGTTAATCTCTGGGAGAAAGCCAGCTGCCATTGTGCCTTCATTTCATTTCTTCTTGTTCTCTTTTTAACCATAAACAGTTTGACTTTTCCCCTGATCATTCAACTGAAAATGTCCTCTCCAAAGTTTTACCAATAATTCCTTAAGCTGTAGCTCCTATCTGATTTAATGTTAATGTATTAATAAAAAAAGAAATATATAAACAAGTGTAGTTTTCTAAATCCATATCTGGGCTGCAGAGATACTCATATATATGGTATAGTAGGCTCCATTTCTGTTTGTTGGACTGCTCTGCTACAGCAGCGGGTCCAAATCTTCTCCTAATAAAGCAGAGAGGCAGAAGGTGCAAAACAGCCTTCAACATGGGAAGCGAAAGTTCTTTGTAACTGAGAGAAATGATTACTAATCACCAATCATTTGGGGAGATTCTGATTTCCCCCTTGTTCTTTCATCTACGTTTGAAGACCTCAGTCTCTGAAGATTTAGCTCACCTTCTCCTCCATCTAGACCCCAGCCAGGTGGGACAGTCATTGTGTTCTACTCAGGCTTTGGTGGGGTACAAATTCTTTGAATAGATTTTCCAAAGCTGGGGCTAACTTAGAAATAAATGACATGGAAATGGACCAAAGTATAGGTCCAATCCCTCACTGTAATATTCATTCCCCCATTAATTGTTAACCAATCAGAGGTGATTACCACCTTTGGGAACACCCCTCTTCCAAAAGGACATATAAACCTTGAGCCAGATGCTATGATTCTCTGGTCTGAGAAAGAGATTGTCAAATGATCATTCTTTTATTAAAATGCTAACATTATTAATAAAATGATTAAATTACCTAGAAATTATGTCTCTCAAACCTTTTTAAACACCACAGTAATACAGAAGAAATGTCAAGAGATGTTCTATAACTAGAAAGGGTCTGAGGCTTGAATAGTTCAGTTGCATGTGGAGAAGTTGAAAGAGTGACTTCTCCCAAGAGCACACCTCTGTCCCTAGCCTCTTATCTGCATTTGGAGTTTCCTGGTCTCTGACTATTCATTCACTTCCAGGAGTCTCTGCCTACCTTCTCTTCCATTCAACTACTGGCTGCTACCACATTTCTGGTCACGTGGTTGAGATGCATGTCAGGAAGTGTATTGGGGTGACTCTGCTATAGCTTCTCCTCAAATGCTATTAGTGGTCTGAGGAAGATAGGTGATGTGTAGACATGAACTTCAACCCATCCTCTGATCTTTCACCCATGGAACTCAGTTTTATGATTAGCTCTCCTGTCTTTCTGTTTCCTTCTCTTTGTCTGTCTGTCTCTCCTTTCTGTCTTTGTCTCTCTCTGTCTTTCTGTCTTTTGGCCTGTCTCACTCCTGATTCACCATTGCCTATGCCAACAACAACATCTCCAATGCTGAGGCTTAGTCACTT
Organism: Pseudochirops cupreus; assembly: GCA_028627135.1. Classification (NCBI taxonomy): domain Eukaryota; kingdom Metazoa; phylum Chordata; class Mammalia; order Diprotodontia; family Pseudocheiridae; genus Pseudochirops; species Pseudochirops cupreus. The sequence continues at coordinate 3,977 of JAQQSU010011088.1, forward strand.
CTCTTCAATAGGGCTGTGAATGGATCAACAAAGAGTCAGAATCAGGGATTTTCACGGTTCATCAGGGAGATGTCTTCAGTAAATTCAATGAATTGATAAGGGGTATGTCTATACCTTCTGTAGTTAACAAGTAGACTAGCATTTATTACACACTTACTATATGCAAGGCACTGTGCTAAGCACTGGGAATAAAAATGCAAGCAAAAAGAAAGGCGTTCTATCTGGGGAGAGAACATGTACATACACGAGAATGTACAAAATAAGTATAAGATGACTTGATGGGGAAGTCACTAATAACTGAGGAGACCTGGAAAGGAGGTCTGTTGATGAGAGTAACCATACCTGTTGAGTCTTGAAGGTGGATGCAACATAAATGAGGAGGAAGAGGATTCCATATAGTGAAGACAGAAAGGAAAGTGAATGCTATATATGGAGACCAGCAAGAAGGCCAGCTTTACTGGATTGTAGAACGCATCTAGAACCAAAATGTGCCATCAGACTAGAAATATAAGAATGAAAAAGGTTTTTAATTCTATGCAGAGGAGATTTCATTCATTTCATTTCAATTTTATTTAATTTATTATTCTGGTTATATTGCATTGCCCAGGTAAAGAAATTAAATTGATTCCATATCATATTATAATTGATTCTATTCTGTAATTAATCCCATTCTATGTTAATATTTCATTTTGTATGATTGCTCAATCATATTTCTTTGTCTGTTAGCTAGGTTTAGAGGTCCAGTTCCTGTGTTCTATTCTTGCCTCGAGGAAATCTGTTATCCTTAAAGGACATAGGTGAACACCTGGGAGTATGATCCACTATATCTAACATTGCAGGTAAGAAATGAACATTTCTTAGTCATAAGAATTCCATTTTAACTCTGAGTTACTTAAAAGAAAACTTTTTATTCTCCATACCTTCATCTTTTGGGAGAATCTAGGATTATATCTTTAAGTCCTGAAGCTAACTCTGAGAAATACATTGTCCCTGAACTGTCCTTGAACCCTTGAGGAAAGCTTCATCTTCCTGATAAACCTTTCTAGGTGCCAGGGAGTCTGTTAACTCAGGTCTGTTAACAAGATCTGCAATATGCAGATGGGTCTGTAATGTTAACGGGAGTTGACGATCTTCTCCAACCATTAATAGGCCTTATGTGGAGCCCAAAAAGAGAAGCTTGATTAGGAAAGGCTTGTTTTTTCAGGAAAGCCCACACCTTTTGTTATTTTGTAATTAGGCAGTGGGTCATGAGGGTTGTGATGCCCTCTGACCCTGAAGAAGGGTATATATAATCTGAGGTTAGAATTTTGCTTTGGGGCTCTCTCATGGGAAGTGTTCATGTGATGTAGCCAGATAAGACTCTGGGTAGCTGTTAAGGAACACCCTGGCTTTGAAAATCCAGATGTTGGTGCTTCTCTCTCTGGTAACTGTGTATGAATGTAATGATCAGACAGTTGGATTTGTCTATTGATCTGTGGTGTATGTATTATTTGGTCAGACAGAAGCCCTGTCTGTTGATCTTTATGCTGTTATTTTCTGCTTGTGATTTCTGTTTGCATTTTCTCAGAAATTCAGGGTGCTTCCTTTTCCCCCTGAACTAAGTAAATTATATATATACATACATATATACATGCATATATATATATATATATATATATATATATATATATATATATATATGATGAAAGTAAGATTGTTAACCCCTTTTGAATTGCTTTCCTTTAGAAAAGCAGATCAAAGAATCTGTGCTAGCAGCCCTCCTGTGTGCTGGTGCTATTGGTTTTACACCCCCATAGCAACTGCAAGTAATATTGCTATTCCAGGGTCCCATGAATTAATCAAGTGTTTCTATACCACAGAGAGGGATAATCACTAACCCCACATGATGCTGTCTGCTCTCTAAGCAATTACATTGTTTTCCTCATCTACCCAGCTCTGCTCTTTGTTCTCTTGTGCTTCCCCCAACTATAGGCTAATAAGCCCTAGTAAGTGGTCTTTGTTAATGGAGAGAGTCTATTGACCCAATTTATTGATTGTTGCTAGCCTGATTAATAAATTAATCATTCTCAGGCCATTGTTTCTTAGTTTACCTTAATATTTAAATGTAACACAGGCTTACACCTGGCCAAGCATTTTAAAATAAAGCATTGAGCTAAGAGAAAGAGAAAAGTTTAAGCAGACTGGAAACAGTGTATTTCCTTTATAGGTTATGTGTGTTAAGTAAACTAATGAAATTCATTTAGAAAAGCTAAAGTTCAGAAATTTAAAGGGCAATAACAGACAAAAACGGAAAGAAGGAGCGTATCAGTAGCCCCCACTGCACTGTTCAGTGACAGCTCTTAAGGCGGTTTGGCCGTCTACACCCGCTCTAAACCGGGCGTCTTGCCACACAGGAGGGCTGTAGAGAGATGTAAACAAGAAAATAAATAAATGAATTTTGAAAAAAAGAAATAGGTCATTTAGTGGAACAAATCAGTTATATATCATCCAAAAGCAAATGAAGATAGTTGCATTGTGTTCAACACAATATTCACAGCACTGACTGTGACTAGGAACGTGCCGGCGTAGTTCTCAATTACAAAATATAACAGACTTTCCATGTAGAAGACAGAAGCAAAACCTTTATTCAGACACCAGAAAGTCAAATCCAACACAGTTACACCATAGCACATCAGGAAACCACACCATCCTTTGGTCTTGCCAGAAACAAACATTCAGAAGCCTAGCTTCTTCTTTCCTTCCTCCTGCTCTATCTGGCGCTGACTCCCAGCTTCCTGTGGGTTCTGCTCCACCCTTCAGCAAGTTCTTCCCACCACAGGCTCCATGTGATTACATTCATCCTATTAGGGGGCAGGGAAGATCTTCAAATTCTCCTTACCATTACATTGGCAGAAATTGAGCATAGACCAAAATCTCATATCATTTAACAAGATAAATTCCAAATGGACACAAGACTTAGACGTGAAAGGTAACACAATAAGCAAATTGAAGGAGCAAAAAAGAACTATCTGCTCAGAACTATGGATAGAGGAAGAATTCATGACTAAACAGGGGGAGGAAAGAATCACAGAAGATAAAATACAGTTAAGACTGTATATAATTAAAACCTTTTTGTTTAAACAAATCCAATGCAGTTAAAATGGAACGGAGAATTATTTTTAAAATCTTTTTCTGATACAGTTATGTCAGGAAGTATTTATTAAGCTCTTATGATAAGAAAGAAATCATGCTAGGCACTAAAGATACAAAGAAAGGCAAAAATAGTCCCTCTTCTCAAGGAGCTAATAGTCTAGTGGGGGAAACACCTTGAAATCAACTGTGCCAGAATAGATATATGCAGGATCAATGGAAATAACCTCAGAATGAAGGCACTAGTATTAATGGGGATTGGGAAAGACTGATTACAGAAAATGAGAAGCCAGCTGGAGAGGCCAGGAAGCAGAGGTGAGGACTGAGAATATTTCAGCTTTGAGTGAAAACCATTGAAAACACAGAGTTAGAAGATGGAATGTCTTGAGGGAGGGACTGCAAGGAAGCCAGTATCACTAGCCAGTAGAACATGTGGAAGGGAGTAAGGTGTAAAAAGCCTGATAAAGTAAAAATGGGTCATGTTAAGTAAGGCTTTAGAAGCCTAACAGAGGATTTTATATTTGATCCTGGAGGTGATGGGGAGTCCCTGGAGTTTGTTGAATAGAAAAGTGACATCCACAGACCTGAGATTGAGAAAAATCACTCTGATAGGAGAATGCAGAATAGATTGGAATGTTGACCCTTGAGACAAGAAGACTGACCACCAGATTTATTGTGATAATCCAGGAATGACGTAATAATGGATAGCACCAGGGTGATAACAGTGTCAGACAAAGGGGAGGAGGTACATATAAGAGATAGTGAGAAGGAAGAAATGGCAGGAGATAGAACCTGATTAGATGTGAGAGATAAGGTAAAGCAAGAAATAAAGAATGATACCTTAGAGTTGTGAGTCTGGGTGACTGGTAGGATAGTGGAACCCTTAAAAGTAATAGGGATGTTAAAAAGAAGAGACACTCTAGAAAGGAGATGAGTTTAATTTTGGACATGTTAAAGTTAACTAGATATTCTCTGGAATATCTAGTTTATCATATCTAAATGGCAGTTGGAGGTGCAAGACTGGAGGTATGGAGAATGTTTGGGGTTAGGGACAAATATATCTGTGAATCTACCATAGAGATGATAACTAAATCTGTTAGAGCTGATGAGATCATCAGGTGAAATAGTATAAGAGAAAGCAAGACAATTCAAGTCAGAGCTTATGGGGATGCCCATTATTGCTAGGTGAGATAAAAGAGACAGCCAGGAGAATAACCAGGAGAGAAGGAGAGATAAAGAGAGAGAGAGAGAGACAGAGCCAGAGACAGAGACAGAGACAGAGACAGAGAGACAGAGAGAGAGACAGAGAGACAGACACAGAGAGACAGAGAGAGAGAGAGAGAGAGAGAGAGACAGACAGACAGACAGAGAGAGACAGAGAGAGGCAGAGAGAGACAGAGAGACACAAAGACAGAGAGACAGAGACAGAGAGAGACAGAGAGACAGAGACAGAGAGACACAGAGAGAGAGGCGGACGGACAGACAAAGAGGGAGGGAGAGAGAAGTGTCATGAAAATGTAGAGAAAAGAAACTGAGAAGAGGTTATCAACAGTAACAGCAGCCTCAGAAAAGTCAAGAGTCTGAGGATTGAGAAAATACCATTAGAATTGGTAATTAAGAAAGGGAACATTTTCGGCTGAATGTTAAGTGTGGAAGCCAGACTACAGACAAAATAATAAGGAAGTGGAGGCACTAATCAAGTGCCTTATCAAGGAGTTTAGCCAAAAAATGGAGGACAGATATGTGAAGACAGCTAGGAGGAATATTAGGGATGGTTTCCTGATTTCTCTAGCTTGGTTCAGTAGCACTGGAATAGCATTGAAGGCAATGGATGGTCAGAGTAACCCTAGGTTAGAGCTTTGCAAGGCAAGATCAATGGTAGGATAATAAAAATAATAGCTAGAATTTAGATAGCACTTCAAGGTTTATTTACCCATTTGATTTTCACCACAACCCTGTGAGGTAGGTGCTATTATTTCCCAATTGCACATATTGGAAAACTGAGGCTAAGAGAGATTAAATTATTTACTCATCTCAGTCATTCATGTTGGGATTATCTAAGGCACTTAGGTTTTTCTGAGCCCAAGTTCAGTGCTCTATCCATGCTGCCTTCTAGCTGTCTCTGAGAAGGAGCAAGGGAATTAAGAGAAGAGGATAGTAAAAAGTTGAACTGTGTCACCAAGGGTTCAAGATTGGGAAGGAAGGTCAATGGAACCAGTACAATGGTGTTGACCTGGGGAAGAGTTAAGTCCTGAAATGAGCATAGCTCTCTGAGGATGAAGAACAAGTTTCAGCTTGTAAGGTAGAGGGAGGTGAAATGACAAATAATACGGATTAGACAAAGGAATATCACTGTTTATAACTATGGAAAATAGAATTCCTGTAGATCAAGGATATGAACATCCCAGTGTATAGCAGAGGTGGAGTGAAGGGTGTTTTCATGGGAAATGAGTGGGTTAAGGAATTGGGAGATTAAATTGTTTGAGGGAGAAGCAATATTTATGTTGAAGTCCCCTTCTAGGAGGGCATGAGATGAGGAGGAGAGAAAGATTATGAGCCAGGCACTGAATTCATTGAGGAAAGAAGGAAAGAAGTCCTAGAGGTCAGTAGATAACACCTATGAGAATTTTGAGTGACTTAGAAATATGGATTGAATGAGCCATAAAAGGAGAAAATGAAGAAGTTACTACTCAGAGTAACGAGTGATCCTGGGAGAGAGAGAGAGAGAGTGAGAGAGAGAGAGAGAGAGAGAGAGAGAGAGAGAGAGAGAGAGAGAGAGAAAGAGGTAGGGGGAGAGAGGGAGGCAATGAGGAGCAAGGAATATTTCAAGTGCCCCACCAGAATGAGTGAGTTTTTCCGTTATCAGGAGGGAGTGAGGTCTCATACATGCAGTTGCTCAGAATCTCACCCAGGGAATCACAATTTCATAAATGAGCCTCCAAAGCAAAATACCAACTCAGAGTATACATACACTTCTCAGAGCCACAGGGCATCACAACCCTAGTGACTCAGTGCCTAACTAGAAATTAACAAAAGGTGTGGAAGCCTTCCTACAAGCAAGCTTCCCCTAAGCAAGTTTCCCTCCTCCAATAGGATCTGTAACTCAGGATATATCACAGTTATGACCTGGGCCAGGGCTCATAGTAGGTCACATAGGCCTATTAATGAGTGGGGAAGATCTTCCTAACCCATCAACTTTACATTCCCCTCATTGATTTTGAGTATATTTGTGGGAAATTGTGCCCAGGTTTTTTTTCATATAAATGAATTTTCTTTTTTCCATTTACATGTAAAGATAGTTTTCAACATTCATTTTTATAAGATTTTGAGTTTCAAGTTTTTTCCCCTCCCTTGATCCCCTCCTTCCTTCCAGAGATGGCAAGTAATATAATATAGGTCATATATGTTATACCCAAAGTTTGGAGAGGAAATTGCAACTATTCATTCTTATATTATTTGAATAAATACTTTTGCTAAAGAACTGGGGCTACAGACTGATTGTAAAGAGCATGCTACTGGGGGCTTCTGAGTTATAGTGTCAAGAGGGTGGCCAGCCACAGGGTTCCTCCCAGAACACTGAAAGCAGTAACAGCTGCCCATCCTGGATATCCAATCTGATTAGTATCACCGTGACTTTGGGGAGTGAATCCAAAGGGTGACGTTACACTTACATGTGTACGTATTGTCACACCTGAAAGGTCCTTGAGAGAAGAGACTGTTTTGTGTATGTCTTTGTATCCCTGGCACCAATCACAGTTCTTCGTATGTGCTTGATAAACAAAAGTTTATTGCTTGTTGACTGTCTGACTGATTAATGTTAGGAAAAACAAACAGTCATCTAAAAGTGAAATTCACCACCTTGGAAAGGAGTTGTTTCCACTCTAACTGGATGTGTTCAGCCAAAATCTGCCTCAATATTTGGAGGGAATATTTTGGAAAGGATTCCTATTCAGTTAAGCAGTTTGGATGGAATGACTTCTCAAGTCCCTTCCAACTTAGGTATAATTTTGTGAAATTGATGTGATGTACTAATCGGTCTCCAAAGGCCCTCCCAGCTCTCCAATTGTATGTTCAAAGGAATCTTCCAAATCTGACATAAGTATTCTGAGGGGTATCCCAACTCTAATATTCTACATCCTAACATCCCTCCTCACTCTAACATTTTGGGTTCTCAAGAGCCTTCCAAATGTGAATTCTATAATCTAAGGTCCCTCTCATATTTCAGGATCTAAGTTCTTTTTTTTTTTTTAGTTTTTTTCTGAAGGGCAGTTGGGGTTAAGTGACTTGCCCAAAGTCACATGGCTAGTAAGTGTGCCAAGTATCTGAGGCCAGATTTGAACTCAGATCCACCTGACTCCAGGATGGGTGCTCTCTTCACTGTGCCACCTAGTGGCCTCCAGGGTCTATGTTCTAAATGTAAAGGTGGAGATCCAGTGATTACCCAACCACTATGTAAAAGTAATGGCCATTGTCAGGAAACAATTCTTCTTTTTTTTTTTTTTACTTTAAATTGATTTATTTATTTACTTTTAGTTTACAAGATTCAGTTCTACAATCCCTCGAGTTTGAAATTTTTTCCCCTCCCTCCCCACCTCTCCCCCGATGGCGGCTTGCAGTCAAGTATAGGATCTGCAAATACTTTCACATCGTACACAGTCTGGTTGTATAGAAGGCTTGTAACCAATGGAGTGAACAATGGGAAAGAAGAAACAAAACCAAACATGAAAAAGAACAATAGCATGTATTGCTTCAGTCTCCATTTAAACTCTGTTCTTTCTAGATCTTTCTCCGAATGTAGGTATCTCCTTCCATCCTGAGACTTGTAGAGTTGTCTTATAACTGTGTGTGGCTGAGAAGAGTACAATTTATCAAGGTTGGTCATCACACACACAATGTGTCTGTGATTGTGTACAAATTTCTCCTGGTTCTTCTCTTCTCACTTAGCATCAGTTTGTATAAGCCTCTCCAAGGAAATATGAAATCCATCTCCTTCCCATTTCTTATAGCACAATAGTATTCCATTACATTCATATACCACAACTTGTTCAGCCATTCCCCAATGGATGGGCATTCCCTTAATTTCCAGTTTTTTGCCACCACAAAGAGAGCTGCAATAAATATTTTTGTACATATGGATGTTCCTCCAATTTCTA
>JAQQSU010011089.1:0-12258 GCA_028627135.1 Pseudochirops cupreus
TCTCTCCTAGATCTGTTTTCCAGGTCAGTGGTTTTTTCAAGGAGATATTTCACATTGCCCTCTATTTTTTCATTTGTTTGGATCTGTTTGATAGTATCTTGATTTCTCATGAAGTCATTTGCTTCCATTTGCTCCACTCTAATTCTGAAGGAATTCTCCTCAGCGAGCTTTTGAGATTCTTTTTCTATCTGGCAAATTTGACTTTTTAAGGCATTCTTCTCCTCTTTGGCTTTTTGGGCCTCTTTTGCCATTTGAGTTAATCTATTTTTTAAGATGTTATTTTCTTCAGTCAGGTTGTTGACTCTTTTTTCATGATTTTCTTGCATCATTCTCGTTTCTCTTTCCAATTTTTCCTCCGCTTCTCTTATTTGGTTTTCAAAATCCTTCTTAAGCTGCTGTATGGCTTGTAACCCATTTACATTTTTCTTGGAAGCTTTTGGTGCAGTAGTTCTGACTGTTGTCTTCCTCCTGTTCCATGCTTTGATCCTTTTTGTCCCCAAAAAAAGAATCTAAAGTTGGATTTCTGAGCTTGGTTTGCTTCCTTTGCCTGCTCATGTTGCCAGTCAATTACTTGACTTTTGGGCTCCGTAGAACTCTGCTTTCAGAGGGAAGGGCTTTGTTCCAGATCGCTGAGGTTTTTGCAGCTGCTGGAACTATTAGAAGGCTGCTGTCTCTGCAGCCTCCACCAGCTTTGGTGCACTGGTCACACACGTCAGGACCACTACCCAAGACCGCAATCCCAATCCAGGCAGGTCAATGCAAGAGCACTTAGTGTCTAAATGATCACTTTGCCCCCCTGCAATCTGCAGGCCAGGAGCTCTGAAGCAGCCACATGGAGGCAGCTGCAGGGCCACTGCTTTAGACCACTTCTAGCTCTGGAGGTAGACGGCTGGCCCCTCTTCCCCAAATTTAATCAAGTTCCACTGACCTTTCCCTTTGTACTTCGTTCTTATGGGTGGATAATTCTGGAAACCTCCATAGCTGCCAGTGATCTGCTTTCCTGAAAACTCCAGCTGCAGCTTGTCCTGGCCGCCCTGGGGCTAAAGCCGTGGGTTCATGTGGGCTTGGGAGCTGAGACCCAGCGCACTGCAATGAACCCTTCCCATCCACCTGCTGGGCTGCCTTCAGCGGGAGCTTTGTTTCTCTGTGATGTTGTGGGTTCTGGAGCCCTAAAATTTGTTTAGAGTCATATTTTATAGGTATTTGAGGTCATTATGGGGGGAGTTCATGGAGTTCTCCTTCTTCTACACTGCCATCTTTACTCCGCCCCCCCACATACTACATTTCTACAGAGACAGCTCCCCAGTCCACCTCCATACAGTTGTCTTCTATGCTGTTGTCCTGCCTGGATATCCCAGAATTGCACCCATCTTTCTACCTGCCCAGTTTCTGTTGAGGGAATTACCATCCTGCTGTTCATGCAGGTTCACAGCCTTGAAATTATCCTTCATCCTTCATTCTTCCTCATCCCCCACATAGAGTCATTTGCCTAGTTTGTTGTTTCCGCTTCCACAACATCTCTTGTATGTGTCTTGGAGGGAGGACCTGACTTTGAGTCCAGCCTCAGAAATTTGTTAGCTCATGACCCACGACCAGGCACATAGCCTTTCTGTGCCTAAGTGTCTTCATCTGTGTAATTAGGGAATTGGACTTGGTGACCTATAAAACCCCTTCTAGCTCTAGCTCAGTGATCCCTGCTCAGAAAGCTTCAGTGGCTCCCAGTTGTCTCTGTGACAATTAAAATTCTCCTGGTTGGTATTTAAAGCCAATGCCATTCTGCCTTTCCAGGCTGTTTAGGTAGATCTCATTGGTATTTGAGCCAAACTGTCCTTCTTGCTGTTCCTGACTATGACGTCCCACCTCCCGTCTCTCTGCCTATGCTCAAGCTGTGCAGCCCTCCTGCCTGGAGGGCTCTCCTTCCTCACTTTTGTATCTTAGAATCCCTACCTAACTCCCATCAAAGTTCAGCTAAGTAGGAGTAGTTGTAGTAGCAGTAGTAGCCAGCATTTATATGGCACGTTCAGGTTTGGAAAGCACGTGCTATTATTATCCCCATTTTACAGATGAGGGAATTGAGGCAGACAGAGAGGAAGTGACTTGTTCAGGCTCCTTTAACGGCTGTCTGAGGCAGAATGTGGACTCATGCCTTCCTGACTCTGGGTCCAGTACTCTACCTACTCCACCACCTGCCTGCATGAGTTCAGTTAGATCCCGGGCCTGTGACTTTCATGATACCTCCAGTTGTTGGTGCCTCCCCCAGTTACTTTGTATGGCTTCCTGGTTTTGCTCAGGGTATCTCCTCTTTTGCCTACCTGAAGCTTCTACCACAGTGCCTGGAATCTAGCATCTAGATGGTCGTACTTAACGAGTTGTTTATTGAATTGAATTGAGCCCTGAACCATCAGTCTGGATTCACTGATCCCCAGGACTCAAACCTTCCTCTGCTTATTGATGACCTCTCCCCTCACACCCGTGCATCCATAGCACCATTTCTTGCGAGACACTAGCTGCTTTCTTCCTCTGAGCATCTAGCTTCCTCTTCTTTGGAAGAACCACAATCTCTGTTGTTTTGCTCCCACTCTTTCTTCCTCTGTGATAATTATGAGGGAAGAGAAGTAGGATAGGACTTACTTATTTGACACTGACAGGTCAGTTCATCTCTTGAGCTTTAATTTCCTCATCTATAAACTGAGACAGTTTGACTAAAATAAATTTCTAGTGTCCCTTCAGGCCATGGTAAAGGTTCCCTCTCCCTAAAATAAAAGGTATGTTTCACTTTTCTTTTGTACTTCTTATATTGTATCATTGTTATTTAGGAGTCTTTGTCATATGAGACCATAAGATGATGCATAGTCATCTTCTGTATACAGGATATGGAGATGTATGATCAGGGTAAGGTAGCGCTTTGTGAACCATTAGAGACTTTTACAATTTGTTTCAATTTGAAAACTTTATTATATAGGTTACATTGCAAGATTCACTAAGTTTTGGAGAGGTACACTAATGAGTTACTGATTGTGCAGCAAACATTTTCCTTTTTCCTTTGTCCTATAAGCCAGCAGTTTTCATTTAAAGTAACTTTCCATCTCAAGCCTAGTTTTTCCTAACCTAATCTTTATGTTTTCAGTGCTTGGAAAAAATAATCCCAAGGTTTATTACTTCTGGATATTCATTTTCAGTCTATCTTATAATTTCAAGTATTATTTATGGTTATGTTATCATTTTAGATAATTGACTTTTATTTCTTTCATGTTTATTTTAGTAATACATTCTAGTTTTGCATTTCTCAGGTCTCTGCATTGACCCTACACTCATGTTCCTCTGTCTTAAGATAAAATTCATTTTGAAATTCTCTCTCCAGACATAGCCACTCTTTTATTTTACATAACTGGTTACAGAAATATGCTTTGCTAATGTTTTGTTTTCATTGTCTACTGTGTCAAAACAGTATTTATGAATTAAAATAAAAACACACCAAAAAGTTTGCTCTAATTTGGGGAAAGCACCCATTTCCTGCATCTGAAAGAAGGACAAAGTACCCAGTGAAAAATGTAAATGTAAATGCTTAGTTGATCTTTTATGGCGACGGTATTTTATTGAACATAGAAAGACTTCTCATTTTTATTAATGTCAAAATTAATTTTTCATTTACTCCAGTTTCATCTGTTTAATGCATGAAAATATCCTTTGGTTTTATTGACTATACAGAATTTGAAGATGACCTGTTACAGAAATTCCATAATTTAGCTTTTTAGTTTTAGTTTACCTGATTATTATGAATTCTGCTGTTGTGGTATCTTTCCCATTGATCCCATCTAGTCTTTTTCCACTGAGACTACCCCAGCCACTATTACCAGGGGCTTTAGCTGTTGCTGTAGCCTCCCAGCCTGCTTTTTCACTCCACCCTCTCCCCTTTCCAGTCCATCCTTTTTGTTGCTTCAAGACTAATCTTTTTTACTAGCTGTTTCAAGACTGCCCGTTTTTTTTTTTTGCTTATTTCTCTCCTTGAAACCCTTCAGTTCCTCTCTTTTCCCTTGTGAGCAAGGTTCAGATTCTTTAACCTGACATTTATGTTCCTCCACAATTCTATGCTACTCTGTCTTTCCAGTCATATTTTATTCTCTTTTCTACATATATTATAAACTCTGCCAAAAGTGAACTGCTTGCCACCCCCTTTACATTTCCCTTTTAATTCCCTCCCTTCGTCTATTGAATTTCTACCTGTTCTTTTAAAGTCCAACCCAAACGCCACTTTTTCCACGAAGCTTTCCTTGTTTATTCAAATTGGCAAAGTTCCCCTCTCCCTAAAACAGAAGTCTCATATAGTACTTTTCACTTTTCTTTTGTACTTACATTGTATCATGTGATTTAGGAATGTGTATCATGAGGCTATATACCCTGTGAGAGCAGAGATGGTGTTTTTTCCTAATCTTTCAATCCTGCCTATTTCAGTGCTCTATACACAGTGGATGTTTAATCTATTTTTAATTTAATTGGTTTGTTATTTACTAATATTTCTACCCTTGCTTTAATCATTTGAGTATCAGAACAATGCACTGTTTATGTCTTAATGGTGACTGGAATCCTGAGCAACTCTTTGCCTAATTGTATAATTTCCCCTTAGTCTTTGTTGTGCTATTTGCCTATTCACTTAAAACTATATGGAAAACTTTTCCATCTGCTTTTGTAATTGCAACTAAGTAGACATCTTTGATGCTTGCTGTTAGCATTTAACAAATACTTGTTTATTGTTTTCATTGTGGACACCGTATGCTAATAGGCTTCATTTCCTTTTGTTTATTGTTACTGCTGGCATGTTCTTAAAATTACTGATGAGATGAAAAATGAATTATTTCAAATTGGGCACAGCTAGGGGAAGAGATCAACGAAATGTAGCACCTACCTGAGGTAGTCAAGAAGGACCATGTCTTGGTCACCTTCTGCTGTGGTGTCAGAAAGGTTCGTGTCATCCCTTTCGGTGCCTTCTGCCACCATCAGCCACCAGAGTAGGGTAGGAGATAGTGATTCTGGGAAGAGGAAACCTGCAGAGGGGGGAGTGAGAGCAAAAGGCATGTTTATCACCAAATGGTGGATTAGTAGGCAGAGATCATCTTTGATATATTCAGTGAACCCTATAAATATGAACATTGTTACTATAAAAGAAATCAGAAGATGTAAAGATGCTACATTAGAGGAAAACAAAGAAGGTTGAAGAGTGATTTCATCTTTCATTAAGATGCAGCACTCGATCTCTCATCTCCGTTTTTTAGAATCCCTTCCAGATGCCTTCAGAGCTCAGCTCCAGTGCTGTTCCCTGCATCAGACGCTTCATGATCGTCTCAGTTTTTAGTTTCCTCCTGTCAGTCAGTCACAAGCAACTCTCCGGAGGACTGCTGCTGTGAATAACTTTAAGGATCTAATCACATAGTATAGTGAATTCTCTATTTATTCAGCAATAAACTAAAGCAAAACAGTCTAGAAACTAAAGCACAACATTCACAACAATATAACATAACTTATTACTGAGGTGGTCACATAGTCTTAAACAAAACATGTCATTCAGTAAGTCACAATCTCCTCAATCAGTATAGAGTACCCAACTAAAGTCCTCTTTCATTGGAACTAGAGCCTGGCTTCTCATCATCCTTAAGGGGCAGCAGAAAATACAAACACCATCCACCCCTAGGTCACAGTAAGTCACAATTTCGTGTCAGTGCAGAGTACCCAAGTAAAGTCCTCTTTCGCCTTAGCTCGAGGCTGATTTCCAAACCCCATCCATAGCTCCTCTTACACAGGCTGATGACACCCAGCTCTTGCCTTGTTCACAGGTAGGCAACTCTCCTAGTCCTTGCCTGGACTCACACATAGGCAGCTCTCTGCTTCTCTTTCATACCTCAGCTTACAGGGACTGCACTTCAAAGTTTCTTTTTCTAGAAAGACAAAGCTTAACAGAGCTACAACAACATTTACACACATTGCCGGCACTATCATCTCAGTTTACTTTCTGTCTGACAAAGTAACACAACTCAACAGACAAGGCTTCTGTCTGAGAAATCAAACACAAATCAATTGTAAAGCCCCAGGACTTCTGTAAACAGCAGCAAAGTCCTCTTTCAGGACTTCTGTCCAAAAACAATAGACAGGATGCTTTTGTCTGACAGATCAGCAGACAGTGCTAGAGAGTGCGAAATCACAAGCATTCTCCCTCTCAGTTCTGTTTGGTTCCAGCTCGTGCTCTAGCTTTTCTTTGCTCTGCTCCTTCCTGTTCCACCCTTCCTTTTCCACTCTTTTGGCAAACTCCTCTCACTGTGGGCTCCACATGATGATGTTAGACCTATTAAGGGCAGGGAAGGTCTCTAAACTCCCTTTGACCTATTAAGGGCAACATAATGTATACTGCTTCCAACAGACACTTGATACAATCAAAGATTAGACTCAAAGGCACTCCAGTAGCCGAAACAAGCAGCGAAGTACTACTTTGCTTGCCATTACACCCCCTCCCCCCAAACTGCTTTACAATACGTGTGTGTCTATATATACATGCATACATTCATTTATTTGTTTGTTTGTTTTCCTTTTAACCATTCCCACTACCCCAACTGAATGCAAGTTCCTTGAGAGCAAGGACTATTTCATTTTTGTCTTTGCATCCTCAGCATCTTGAACAGTGTTCAATAATGGAGGGCAATTAATAGTTGTTTCTTGATTGATTGACTGAACAGTGAGGTTCTTCTAGCATGTTGGATCTGTAAGAAAACATACTAAAAAATTACATTTCACTAGAGGTATGGAAGGACCTGGAGGATCTCTGTCAGTAGAGAAGTCAATCAAAATCATTTTCCCTTCCAAGAATTCTTTTAGAGTGACCAAGTATTATAACTGAAGGGAAGTGAGATCCAGTAATTAAAAACTTCTCAGGATCACACAGTATACATACAAGCCGTACAGAGTTGGAATTGAAAACTAAGGTTCCGATACCCACATCAGTGTCTCCTCCCTCTGCTGTGCTAGCATCATAAAATCGTAGCTGTAGAAGTGGAATGGCCCTGAGAGGCCCTTTGGTTTAGTGCCTTGGCTTGCAGCTGAGGAGATTGAAGTCCAGAGAGGCCAGGTGACTTGGCTAAGATCACATAGGCAGTGGAACAAGAGGGTTCTGACTCCAGAGTGACGGCCACCCCTGCACATGACACCTGGCCAGCGGTAGCTTTCTAGGTATATTGCCTAATGTGTCTAGGGACTAGAAGGGGAAAATGTACCCGTCAGTAAAAATGCTTAGCAAAGAATTAAGGAGGGCAATTTAGTGAAGATGCCCAGCGAGTTAGGAGACAACTAATTTCACCTCGGCAATAATTCTCTATGTAACCTTGAGCAGGTTACTTTACCCTTCTCTGCCTCAGTTTCTTCATCTTTTAAATAAAGATGTTTTCTAAGGGCCCTTCCAGCTTAAAAATTTTATTATATTTAAAGGATCATTTTTATTTCCTTAGAGTTACTATGTTGAATATTTTTAGTCTCCAATGACAATTTTAGTACATGGCAACACTCAGGATTGAAAGTAATTAGTTCTACCCAATGAGTTTAGTAAAACAATTTAGTAAGCTTTACTGCATAAGTGATAGAAAAAAGACACACTTTTGAAAAGAACTGAATATTATAAAAGAGACTTAGAAAAAAATAGTAAATCTATGCATTTGGGAAAAAAGTCCCAGTGTTCCAAATGTGTTAGTCATCTACTTGGTTTTCTCTGGTCATCTGGCAACTGAAACTAGATAATGCTATTGCTTTCTACTGCTGTCTAACAAAAGGCTGCAAAAGATGCTGATTTTTCTGCTATTTTCTGCTATAATAGCCCTAAAGACCAGGTATTGAATTTTGCTTGGATTCTGTATTAATATACAAAATCCAATAAATGTTACATTCTCAACAAAAGAAGCAGAGAACACAAATTAGCTTTATAATGATTTTCAAAATGTACTTTTAACATGTTTTATAAGCTTTAATTAATGCCTCTTTTAAAAATCCATTATTTTCCCATTAATCAAAATGGTGACAGCATAATTAATAGTTTTTTCTTCTTAAAATCACAGAAGTTAGAATGAGTGTGAACTAACAATGCTGAATTTTGTTAACAACATTTTTTTGTACTACCAGATGAATTCATTAGTTATTTTTTTACTATTGGTTTTTACCCTTTTGCTTGGGATTTTAATTGTTTCAAAGTTTTAACTACTTTTATCTATGATGTTTCTATACTTCTGTTTAGAAATTACATTTTTATATCATTCTATAATACTTAAAATATTTTTATTCCAGACTTTGAATCATAGATTTAGAGCCAAAAGAGACTTTATAGGCCATATGTTTCTACCTCCTTATCTTACATCTGAGGAAACTGAAACCCAGAGAAATTAATAAGCACAAAGTCACCCAAGCAGAGTGAGAACTTCACTTCAGGTCCTTTATTTCCCAACCCAGTGATCTTTCCACCACTCCACACTGTGCTGCCTCCATGAGAATATAGAGAAACGAGTGGGGCTGTGCTAGGATAAGCTGTGCTGGGGGTCCCAGAAGGAGAAGACAACCTCTCTTTCCCTTCCACACTACATTGCCATTTTCTTCATAGGCACTGGCTCACTACATTCATTCAAACACATACCAGTTAGTCAGCACACGTGTGCTAGATAACTAGGATTTATCTTCCACCTTTTTACAAGAAACATAAAATGGCAGTCATACATTGAAAGGCTTTAGAACTTATCAAACTGTGAGTTCAGATCAACTGAAAAGATTGCCTCCTCCCCTTCAGTAAAAGTGTAATCTATTCTCAGTACTGAAGAAGGACAGCATTTTCAGATATGAAGAATGAATTGATTTTATTTGTCTTATTTGTAATTTGATTCGCCTGGTGAACAGTGATGGAGGAAGGAGTCATTGGGAAGTGGTGACAGCAGTATGGAAAAGGTATCAGTAAAAGTTTTTTTTTTGATAGTAGTTAACAAAGCAGTAAATCAAAAAGATGTGAAAGTTCAAATTCCAGAGCATCTATATATGGTTTCATTTTTATAGAAGAGATTTTTTGTGCTGTTTGGAAAATCTTGACTTAGAAAAATAGCTTTTAGATAAGAAAAGAGATTATATGGCTTCTCATAATGATGTTCTCCATTTTTGAGTCATTGGATAACACATGAGAAGATTGTCACCAGAATTCATATTTTAATTGTCTTTGTCTTGACTAGAGTATACTGTTTTCTTCCTTCCAAAAGATATCCTGTCACTAATCACATCCTGGAGGGTCGAACTAAAATAACATTACTACAAGCCTGTTTATCTGTCATTGAGAAGTAGCATGGCAGAATGAATCAAGAGATAGCCAGGAATCTGGTAGAATAGGATTCAAGCAAGTCCTGCCTTGGTCACACACTTGCTGGATGACCTGGGCAAGTCACTTGACCTCTTAGTGCTCCCAGACAGTTCTCCAATGGATGTATAACTTAGATATAAAAGGTGGTTATTACATCATAAACTATTTAGAGACAGAAGAAAGGAAATAACCTTTTTGCACCTATGTATAGAGAGGGAGAGTCAGTGGCCAAATGAGTTATAGAGAGGATCACAGAAGATCAACTGGACAGCTTTGATTATAAAGTTATAATGGTTTTGCACAAACAAAACCAATACATTTAAAATTAGAAACAGTTGGGAAAACATCTGTGCAGCAAATTTCTCTGATAATGGGCTTCTAAGATATTAAAAAAAAAATCCACTGAGATATATAAGAACAAGAGCTAGTCCCCAGTACATGAATGATCAAAGAATCTAAACGGGCAGTCCTCAAAGGAAGGAATCTAAGCTGTCAATAGCCATATGAAAAAATGCTCCAAGCCGCTAATAATTAGAAAAATGCAAATTAAACGACTCTGAAATTCTACTTTTTGTCCTACAGATTGACCAAGGTATCAAAAAAAGAAAGTGACATTTGAGAAGTCTTTGGGAAACTGGCACACTAAGACACTATTAGTGGACTGGTGAATTGGTCTAAACATTCTAGAAAGCAATTTGGAGCTATTCCAAGAGGTCACTAAAGCATTTATTGTGTTGCCCATTTACCTCTACTCCCTAGTGGAAAAAATAAAATGAAGAAAAACAAAATCCTTGCAACAAAAATGTGTGGGCAAGCAAAACAAATTCTTATATTGTCTATGTCCAAGTCGTATTCTGCATCGTGGATCCCTAACCTCTCCATCAGAATATGGGTAGCCTAGTTCACCATCAGTCCCCTGGAATCATGTCTTTCAAATTTGTTTCAATTTGTTTGTCTTTACAATAGTTATGTTATTGTATAAATTGTTCTCATGGTTTTGCTCACTTCACTGCATCAGTTCATGCAAATCTTCTCAGCTTTCTCTGAAACATTGTACCTTTGGTGATTTCTTATAGCGCAGTAATATTTCATCCCATTCACATGCCATACATAATTTGTTAAGCTATTTCCCATTTGTTGCTCCCCCTCCCCCAATTTCTAGTTCTTTTCCACCACAAAAAGAGCTGATATAAGTAGATATTTGTGTATATATGGGTCCTTTTTCTCTTTCATCTCTTTGGAGCATACCTCAGAACTAGAGCAAAGGGTGTACCCTGTTAAGTGTCATTTTAGATATGATTAAAGTTTCTTTCTAGGATAGTTAGACCAATTCAGAGCTATACCAACAGTGCACTGATGTGCTTGCTTTTCCTGCAGTTCTTCTAACACTTGTCATTTTCCCTTTTTTATCGTCTTGGCCAGTCTTGACCAATGTGAAGTGGAACTTCAGAGATGCTTTAATTTGCATTTCTTCAGCTATTAGTTGGAACATTTTTTCATATGGCTATTGATGGCATGGATTTCTTTCTTTAAAAATTCCCTATTCATATGCTTTGGCCATTTATCAATTGGAAAATGATCCTCTTAGTCTTACAGATTTGATCAATTGTCTGAGAAAAATGATTTATCAAAGAAAGCTTGCTGCAAAGAATTTATTTCACAGTTAACTGTTTCCTTCTGATTTTAACTATTCGTTTTCTTGGGCAAAATCATTTTAGTTATAATTTAGGAAATAAAAACTGTCCATTTTATCTTCCAGGATCCCCTCTTTCCCTTGTTTGGTCATAAACTCTTCCCCTATCCATAGATTTGAAAGGAAATCTCTTCCTCATTTGTCTAATTTGTTTGTGGTGTATATCCAAGTCATGTATCCATTTTAAGCCCATACTGATATGTGGTGTGAAGTGTTCATCTAAACCAAGGATGGGGAACCTGCAGCCTCGTGACCATATGTGGCCATCAAGGTCCTCAAGTACAGTCCTTTGACTGAATCCAAACTTCACAGAACAAATCCTTTTACCACAGGTTCCCAAGCCCTGATCTAAACCTGATTTCTATCAAACTGCTTTCAAGTTTTGCCTACAGTAGTTATTTTAAATGAAATTTCTCTTTCTGTTTCTTTTTGCTGGGTTTTGGTGGTAATGCACAGAAATGCTGATGACTTCTGTGAATTTATTTTGCATCCTGCAACTTTGCTGAATTTATTGTCAATTTTTAAATATTTATTTGACTCCCATAGTTCTGTAAGTAAACTATCCTATCACCTGGAAAAAGAAATAATTTTGTTTCCTTTTTTGTCTGTGTTTATTTGCTCAATTTCTTTTTCTTAACTGTAGCTAACATTTCTTTTTTTTTAATTGATTTGTTCATTTACTTTTAGTTTACAAGATTCAGTTCCACAATCCCTTGAGTTTCAAATTTTCTCCCCTCCGTCTCCCCCCCCCTCCCATGGCGGCATGCCATCAAGTATAGGATCTGCAAATACTTTCACAATGGACATTAGTCTGGTCGTATAGAAGGGTTGTAACCAATGGAGTGAACAATGAGAAAAAAGAAAGAGAACCAAACGTGAAAAAGAGCGATAGCATGTAGATTGCTTCAGTCTCCATTTAAACTCTGGTCTTTCTAGATCTTTCTCTGAATGCAGATATCTCCTTCCATCCTGAGACTTGTAGAGTTGTCTTTAGCTGTGCGTTGCTGAGAAGAGTCCAGTTTATCAAGGCTGGTCATCACACATATTATGTGTCTGTGATTGTGTACGAATTTTTCTGGTTCTGCTCTTCTCACTTAGCATCAGTTTGTATAAGCCTCTCCAGGTGAATATGAAGACTGTCTCCTCCCCATTTCTTATAGCACAGTAGTATTCCTTTACATTTATATACCACAACTCGTTTCGC
>JAQQSU010001109.1:0-15110 GCA_028627135.1 Pseudochirops cupreus
AGGGTTGGGGGGGGAGGTTTGATGGAAGCACACACTTCTGTAAAGGGACAGGGACAGGGTAGAGAATAGAATAGGGGGGCAGTGGGATAGGAAGGAGGGACATATAATCAGTCTCTCACAATATGCCCACTGTGGAGATGTTCTACGTAATTACACATGTATGGCCTGTATTTAATTGCTTGTCCTTCCAGTGGGGATGGGTGACAATGGAGGAAGGGAGGGAATCTAGAATTTAGAGTTCTATAATCAAATGTTAAAAATCTCTCTCTCTCTCTCTCTCTTTCTCTCTCTCTCTCTCTCTCTCTCCATATATATATATTATTATTATTATTAACTATATCCAACTGGGAATTAAGATATATAGGCACTGTGGTGGGGAGATCCATCCTGCCCTGCTGGAAAGTCAGAGGGGCGAGAGGGAGGACATAAGAGAGAGCAGATTGGGGGAGGGGTTATACAGTAGGATGGCTGTTTTGGGGTGTTGGGTGGGGGAAAGATGGGGAGAAAATTTGTAACACAAAATCTCATGGAAATGAATGATGTAAACAAGAAAATAATTAAATTAATTTATTAAAAAAAAAGAATGAGATATGAATGAATGCCTCTTCCTGGATCCTCTCTGGAGCAGTTCCTGCAGGGAATATATTTCTCAACTCTTTTTTGGATCAATTTAAAAAAAATATGATGGATGTTCCTGTTTTATATCACCTATTGGAAAAAAATCATGTGCTCAAAACGTGAAGCTAAACTATTTCTGTAAAAGTTCACGATCAGATATTTAATGAAAGGAAAGTGTTTCTAGCTCACAGAATGGAAATGTTAATAGATTTGTTGTTCTTGAACAATTTATTTAAAATAAAACTTGAATGACAAGAAACTGAAAAAAATACACTAGGCTGAGAATCAGAAATTTTGTGTTCTAACTTATTAGTTGGATGATCTTGAGTTCAACTAACTTATTAGTTGGATGATATTGAGTGATTCTTTTCAGCATTCTGAATCTCTGCAACCTAACCTATCAAATCAGAATAACAGTACCTGTTATCATCGACAGGATGATGGTGAGGACCAAAGAAGCTAAGTATATGGAAGTGCTTTGAAGAATAGAAAGTGATATTGAAATATAAGACATAATAATCACAACTATTATTATTATGGCAACATTTTGAATAGGAAATCATCAAATGTCAAAATTCAAACCACTAAAAATACCACACAACAATTTTATATGAGTCAACAGGTATTAAATATGATTTTCAAGTAAGCGTTCTTGACTCCATTATATGATTTTTGTACACATCTTAGATTAGAATTTTATGTTAAAATAAATAAAAGAGGAGACAATGAATATTTAAGGAGATACCATTCTTTGTCATTGCCAACAACATTTCACACCCTTCTATGTGTAAGGCACTGGACTAGGTGCTAGAAATACAAAGAAGTATAAGATATAATCCACGCCAGTGAGGAGATAGGACAGATTCATAAAAAGTTAAATAGCAATGGGAGGCAAAAATGTTAAGAGGATACGTGTGACAAACTGAAATCCTGTAAGAGTTCAGAGGAGAAAATGATAATCTGAACACTTGGGCACAGATCATGAAAATAGAATCGGTTCTTATGGAATTGGGAGGACCTAATTTGGGCTTCTGAAGAAAAGTTAAGGCTAAAGTAATCAAAAAGAAAAATAGCAAGCATTTTGGAAAGAATAATAGCTTGATCAAAGGATAGAAATTCTCGTAGTTTTTCATGGAATGGTTGATAGTCCTGTTTGAATAGAGTAAAGGGGACATAAGTGTATAGAAATATAAAAAGCCTTGGAGATGACCTAATCTAATTTGATCCTTGCCAGATGAGGAATCTGAGTTTCAGAGAGGTTAAGTGACTTGTCAAAAGTCACACAAGCAGTAAATAACAAAGGTAGGTAGGATTCAAACATGGGTTCTCTGACCCAAAATGCAGGGCCTTTTCTAGCTTCACCACCATGCTACCTCTTCCTCATGTAGGTAGTAATGATAAATTACTTTGTAGAGCACTTAAAATGATTCTGTTTCTTCCATTCCAGTATTCTCCTCCCTTTGTAATTAGAAAAGAGAGCAATATTAACAAGACCTGTATGAGAAGGGATTTGAGAGATGACTTGACTCTCCTTTTCCTTACATAACTTTCAAGATCTTTTAATAAGTGTCTGGTAGTTGACTGAATCTCAGTAGAAAAGATGCAACTTTCCTTCAGAGGCAGGTGTTTAATGAGAACTTGTTAGCACCTGGACTTTCAGAGAAATTTCACAAATATTCAAACATATGAAAATTTACTTGTATAAATTAAGAACACACTTCTTAACAATAACATTAAGTTGGCACTAAAACACATACGATGGAATTAGATTACAACATGATGCCTCTTTTGGAATCCTCTGGGAATGACTTGATATGAGTCATGTACAGAAAAAAGTAAAGAAAGAAGACTGATAGTCTGGAAGGGAAACAGAGAAAATCACTAGAGCTGTATGCGGCAGAAATAAGGAGGAATCTTGTGGTTAACCCCTCATTCTGTCCACCAACAAAGAGAACCTGTTGACGGTAGTTGATAGAATATTAGAGATGATGAAAGTGATGCTGTCATTTTACTGCCATCCCTGCCAAGTTATCTCCCTCAAAGATCATTCCCATCCTGTGTGTCTTCATTACATATTTTCCTGTACTTCTTGTTGGGATGTCCCATTTCTGTTATTTGACCTCATTGTAATAGAGTGGGAATATAACGTCATAACCTTGCCTATATTTTTCCTTCCCTGCAGGTTAAGTTCCAACAGGAAGCTTCTCCATTATCCTAACAAAAGTACTGTAGTGCTTATCATTAGTGACTCAGGTTAACCTCTAGTTACTGAAGATATCAGCTAGCTGATGTCTTGACTTGCCCATGAATTTGATTTAAATAAGGCAGTGCTACACAAAGTCCTCAGCCTCACTCACTCCTCCAGGTGGCAAGATAAGAGTCAAGACAACTGGGGATGGCCCATGGAGGTGGCTGAAGCAGGAACTGTGGAGCACTTAGAGCCTGGCCAGGCATTGAAGACACCAAAGCCCCACTGCATGCAGGACATGACCAGTTGGCCTGACTTTTGTCTTACCATTGGACTTCAATGATTCTGGATGAGAGAATGAGGCTGAGGACTTTGTGCTACCCTGCCTCATTTAAATCCACATACCAGTCATGATATCACAAACAATCTGTAACTATGTGCCAAGCACTTTATAAATTTATCTTATTTGATCCTCACTAGAACCTTGCAAGGTAGAGGCTACGGCTACCCCAGTTTTACAGTTGAAGAAACAGAGACACGAGTACAAGTAAGTACCTGAGGGCAAATTTGAATTCATGTCTTCCTGACTCTAGGCCCAGTGCTCTATCCACTGTGTCACCTAGCTGCCCAGTTGTAACTGCGATTATAGGCATTCACTACCATATATGAGCCATACATTTCCTTTTTGGGGGGGAGTGGGGGCATGTAACACTATTGCTAGCTTCCCTTCTCCTCAAAAAAAAGAAAGCAATCCTTATAACATATAGATAATCGTAGATTAACAAAATAAATCCAGGTATTAGCTAATGAATATCTTGTTCTGCATTTTGAATCTATTGCCCTTCTCTCAGAAGGCAGATTACACGCTTCTTTGTCGTCGGTAGCTGTGACTGGTTATTGCATCGATCAGAATTCTCAAGTCTTTGAAAATTATTTTTCTTTATAATGTTGGTGTTACAGTAATACATAGATTTTTAAAAAAACCACTAAAGGATGCAATTGTTTTTTAAAATAACAATCTAATTTCACCACAATACAAAAATGATAAAGGATTCAATTTTCCCTTAAAACTATATGCATAGCTTTACTTATAAATTCACAGGAGGCTTCTAACGTGGTTTATGGAAAATAAGATACTTTCTCCTGAAACTTGAATTCAGGTGCCCAAATCCAAACTCAATCTGCCTTTTGAGTCAGATTCAAATGATGAGGTATGTACACTTCCAACCACACTCTGGTTAACTAAAACCAGGAGACTTTGAGGGGGCCTGGATGAGCCCCTCCTTTCACATCCTTCCATACTATCAGAACAAAAGGAAAGAAACCTCAACGTTCCTTGTCATCGCTTTGTAGGCCCGTGTTCCCTCCATTGAGCACGATTTATGTATTTCCTTCTCTGACAAGATGACAGGGTGATTTGCACTTCTTCCAGAAAAAGGCAGTAAAATGGAAAAGAGAATGAGGAAAGAAAGAGCTCAACAATCACTTCCTGATTGGTAGCACAAGGCTAGGCTCCATTCTTGGATGCCAACAGAAACAACCACGTTAATGATTTGCTCCACAGTTTGAGGTAAGGATTGGAAACCAAATAGGATAGGATTTAGATCCCAGCGGGTGACTAGAGCCAGAAATCTGAACAAGCTGCATTGTTCCCTTTGTTTCTTCAGCAATAACAGGTTGACAAAAGCCTGGAGGAGAGCTTTTAATTTCTTTATTTAGCTTTTCAAAAAACTTTCATTTTGCTCCCCCGTGACTCCTTTGCTAACTGTGAGGCTGGCCAGTTGCAAATGGAATGAAAGTACAGGGAGGGTCATAAGGTCTCTGTTATTTTTTTCTTAATGTTATGGCCTGAAGTTTAAAATTTTAAGTGTTGTGCAGTAAAAGTATATGTGCTGTCCTGTTTGGGGAAACAGGTCAATAAACTTGTTCCTACTGTTGCCTATAAAAAAGAAAACCCATTTTCTTTAGTGTTTTCCCATGAAATCCTAGTTATTCTACCAGTCATCCTCTCAACAGGGAAGAGAAGGTTTTGAAGATCTATATGTGTATGTCGCTATTTCACAGTATTAAAGGCAATAAATCCTTCAAGTAGGAGTTTATGGTATGACTTGTAGTGTCACCATGACAAATATAAGGTAAAAGTATTGCTGTAAATATTTATCTAAGCCCAAATAAAAGCTTTAAAGGTACTCTTCTTGTGCTGTTAATTTCACTTTCTCCAGCATAAACTTCCTAGTACTCTTTGTCAATTTCATGCTGGGAAGTAAAGTAAGATCAAAAGGAAAGGGCTTTTAGCATTGTTTCAACCCTCTCCCCCCACCCCCACCCACCCAAAAGATGGGGGGGAGGGGAAGCAAGCTGAACATAGCTTTGAAAGTTAGTGAAGAGAACTTGGCGAATGGGGGTGAGGGGGTGGGAAGTTAAGGGGTAGGAGTGGGGGGATGGGAGGTGTGTGGGGGGGAGCAGCAGCTAATCAATTCTCTTAAAGAGTTCATACCTTTTTCCAAAACCGGTCATGCAATTTGTGTCCTTAAAAGGCTTGGAAAAGTACAATCTGAAATAGGATTCTCTTTAGCCAGAGACCTATCTGTATGTATAATACTGAAATCTTCTCATACTGTCTTTTTTTTTTTAATTCCTAACCAATTATACTGTCCTTCAACTCATGATTAGAAGAAGGAACCGATGGTTGAGACTTCTTATTGTAAGATTGCAGCCCTTAAATAGTGATTTACACATTCTCATTGATTATTCCTTGCAACAGAGAAAGCTATGTACTGATGTTATTAACAACAAAAAGAAATAAAAAAATAAACAAAATATATCTCTTCATTAAACTTTACATTTTTGTCCTCATCCCAAACACTGTTTCTAGAGTTGTTTTAAGTCTAAGTACAAATGCTAAATCTTTGTTTACATCCCTCTCACACCTGTGGTATGGATGTAGGTTCATAGCTGTATATACTGAAACTTTATCATCTTTCAACTATTTTTCAGTCATTTTCTCAAAGAAAATGTTGCTATTCCATGCTATTTTTCTCTATGACATTCTGATGGAACCACTAAAGTGATACTTGAAAGCCTTTCTCTTAAGTTTCAATTGAGGAAAGAACTGAAGTAAGCCCATGATTTTCAAATTCTGAGGAGGGTATATATTGAAAAATCAGCAATTGACTAAGTACTAGAATTTGTGCTCTGATATTCTGCTTAACCATGTCAACAGGATAAAATAGTTGCTCTCCCTTACAAGTGATATTCCATCTTTCCTATCTCTGCGTTTTTGCACTTCCTCTTCATCAAGTTTTAGAATCACCAGCTTCCTCCAAAGATCATCCCATGGTTCATCTCCTACTTCAAACTTTTTTTGATTCCTCTTAGCTACTAAACCCCACCTCCCACACCCATTTAACTTGCACTTACTTTGTATATATTTAGATTTGTACTCCTCCCTACCCCTCCTCTAGAATATAAGCCTCTTGAGGCAGAAGGTGCTTCACTTTTGTCTTGGTACTCCTATTGCTTAATATAGTACTTTGAACATTGTAGGTACTCAGTAAATGATTCTTGATTGACTCCAAGTATATTCCTACCACCACTGCACAACCACAGATACTGGCTCCATTTGCCATGCCCAGAATCGCACATTTCTGTTTCATCCACATGAAATCCTAGAGAATTGCCTTCTCCTGCATAAGCAAGAGCTAGATGAATCTGCTCTGCCTCAGGAAAAGTGGGGTTCAAAGGAAGTGCACTGTCTCTGTGGGCACTGCCATTTCCTGATATGGATTTCTTCCTCTTTGAGCCTCAAGGGTGTTAAACAGTACAGATGGTATTGTGCCCCACAATATGTTCTACTTGTGATTATCACATTTTCTAAACTTTTTGACAACTTGAGTAAACACTGTTTGGTACTATCCGTATTTGAGAGTCTAAATATATTGTACTCTCAAACACCTAATCTTTCTGAGTCGTAGAAATTTTTCTTTAGCCTAGATGTTAATAGTACTAGAGCCATGTGCTATTTGAAGCTCTGTGATATGTCTCCAACCTATTTTTCAAGACTAGTCTTGCAGTCTACTTTATATTTTTTTGCCAAAATGCTGTACTTGCTGTTTTCTTTATTAAAGAGTCTATCTCCTTTCTCTAGATTTTTGTACAGGTAGTCTAGCATGTCTGAGTAATTATTTCTCTTCTCATCTCTGTTTCTTGGAACCCTTTAAGGCTTAACTCAAGTATCACCTTCAACATGAGACCTTTCACAAACTCTCCAATTCTTGTTGCTTCTTTAAAGCAAATTATTTTGTTGTGCTTCATATATATTTTATATTTTATTTTCTATACATATATTGTATTCCTCCCTCCCTCTCCTCATAGGTTAAGGTCAATTTTTTCCTTTAAAAGTATGGAAACTGTCCTTGTTTTAGTTGATTAAGGAGACTAAGGTTTGGGCCAGTACATAGTTCCTCAGGCATGAAACAATCCAGACATAAAAGGCTAGAGTTCCTGGCTTATACTTGTGATTGCAGACCTGCAGCATGAATAACATTGGGCAACTATACTCAACTGGGTCAGTGCTTTATCCTGAATGAACATCTCTTTCCTATTCTGAATGTCCTTCACCTGCTATGGCTAAACCTCATTTTATTAACTGCTAGAGTGATTATGAATACCTTATTTCTTTCTAATTTCAGACCTAAATTACCAAGGGACCAGCATGAGTCAGGCTTAGACCATAGCAGATAGCATGATTCTCTCTTACTTAAATATCCTTTAGTTTTGACTCAAGTTAGACCTCTAAAGCCTGCCTCTCTCCAGGTCTATACTTGTGTACTGTCTTGGGGGAACTCCAGAACTTAAAAAATAAGTAGTATCCTGAAACAGGCATTGAGGCACTTATGCCAGATGAAGAACTATTAAAACAAACAAATAAACAAACAACCTACTTCTTACACTTTCCTGTGGCTTCAGTGGTCAAAGTGGGTAGGGATGGGATGCTGATTAATATGAGGAGATTTTCAAGGAAGATGAATTTGATCTCTCCCACTCTGTACTTCTAGAATTCTATTTATGAGGGGAAGAGTGGCAGGGTCAATTGAATTACTAGTAATATTTCCAAATTGGAGCCGATTTCCATTTAAAAATCAACTAACATAAACTCTATGGGTGGCATCTGAGTGGACTCGTATTCTAGGTCTGCTTCTAATGAAAGATTCCCCAAAAGTTTCAGAAGCTCCTAAGAACCAGTCAGTCTAAGAAGCATTTATTATGTGACTACTATGTGACAGGCTTTTTTGCTCAGTGCTAGGGGTACAAAGAAAAGAAAAAGATAGTTCTTGCTCTCAAGAAAGTCACAATTCAATGGGGGATACAATATTTAAAAACCACTATGTATAAACAAGACATAGACAGACAGACAGACAGATAGATAGATGGATGGATGGATGGATGGATGGATGGAGAGATGGATAGATAGATAGATAGATAGATAGATAGATAGATAGATAGATAGATAGATAGATGGATGGATGGATGTACCGAATGGCAGAGAGCCTTAAGATAAGGAGATAAGCTTTCTATTGCAAAAGTCCAAGTGGGAGGTGATGAGGGCCTTCACCTGTGTGATGGTGTTATCAGAGTAGAGAAGGGGGCATATATCAGAAATGTTAGAAAGCTGAAATTGACAGAATTTGACCACAGAATGGCCATGGAAGATCAGAGAGAGAGGGGGAGAGAGAGAGAGAGAGAGAGAGAGAGAGAGAGAGAGAGAGAGAGAGAGAGAACTCTAGCTGAAAGGCTGAAAGGAACCTTGGAGGTTATTTGGTCCAGATTCTTCATTTTATAGATGGAGATGAGGAAACAGAGAGTCAGGGAAGGGAAACTACTTACCCAAGGTTGCACAGTAAATGACAAAACAAGGGTTCAGATTCAGGTCTTCTGAATCAAAATCTAAAGGTGCTTTCACTGTATACACCACACTGCTGGGCTTAGAAGCAGGAAGTATTGCATGAAAATCCCTTTTCTGACATTGACTAGCTGTATTACAACACATAAATCATTTAAGCTCTCTGAGTTTCAGTTTCCTTATCTGTACAGTGGAGATGGTAATATCTGTAGCACCTACCTCATATGGTTGTAGTAAGGCTGCAACCACTCTCATTTGCAGTGTTTTGTTAACTTTAAAGGACAATAAAAATTTTATTATTATTATTCATGAGGACACATGTGTCATAGAAAACAGTTCACTTCAATTCCCAGTAATTTTTGCTGAATGAGAACATGGTAGTCCTTTTAAGTAACTGCTGCTTCATGAATAAAAGTTGCTGAAAGATTAGAATCATCAGTGAAAATCCAATAAGCCTGTGTAAGCTGGTCTGCAATTGAATGACTCTCCAGAGTTATTTGTTAAAATCAGATTATATTGTCTTACTGTAAACTCAGTGGGTATGTTCCAGGTTCTTACTGCTTCTACTGATGAGAACTTTGTTTCTCATACAAGATGTAAAACTCCTAACTGCTACCCATTGGCTCTGGCATGTCTTCTCATTCAAAGTTCTAAAGTCCTAATTTGTCCCAATTATGTGGACTTAGTTTTGCCTCCTTAGTTTTAGTCTCCGTGATAAAATGTGGATTCTCCTTGACTTGTGAGGTTCCATTGAAACCACAATAAAGATGATTAATTCAGAGAAAGTTTATCTACCTGGGATAGTTCCTTCAAATTAGCCTTTAAAATAAAGGGCAGATACACAGGGACTTACCAAGAGAGAAGCCAGAGCTGGGAAGGTTGAACAGAGAAAGGCTGATCAAATATATCTGGGCTTGGTTTCAAGGAGGTGTATCTAAGTGGATGGTCTTTGAGCACCTTGTGGAAGCCATGTATTTTAGGGAATCAAGAAACCCCAGGGATGGAAGGAAATGAAGGCCATAGTAAGGTGTTCTTGAGGCACTATTTCAGCTGCATGAATTCTTTCTAGGGCAGTACTATAAACAGGAAACATTATCAGGGTTTCTGGAAAGTAAGTCTCATTAGCAGGGTTGAAGGCTCGATTTTCTAGAAATCCCCTGTGTTTGAATCCCTTGGTTTTGAAGCCCAACTCTGCCTCTCTGGGGCAGTAAGGTGCCACAGTGGATAGAGTGCTGGACCTAGAGTCAGGAAGATTCATCTTCATGAGTTCAAATCTGGCCTCAGATACTTACTAGCTGTGTGACCCTGGAAAAGTCACTTAACCTTGTTTGCCTCAGTTTCTTCATCTGTAAAATGATCTGGAGGAGAAAATGGAAAACTACTCCAGTATCTTTGCTAAGAAAGCCCCAAATAGGATCATGGAGAGTCAGACATGACTGAAAAATGATTGAACAACAAAAATCTGCTACTACAACCTGGGTGACTTTCTCTGAGGCCCTTTACTTGTATAGGTCTCAATTTCTCCCAATGTAAAAAAAGAAGAGGATGGTGTGTGTGTGTGTGTGTGTGTGTGTGTGTGTGTGTGTGTGTGTGTGTGTTTGATTAGTTTCTTTGCTCTCCATCTTCCCACCCAAAAAGAAAAAAAAAGGGGGGGGTGTTGAGCTCACTGGCTTCTAAGGCCCTTTTCAGCTCTAAACGTACAATAAGAAAATACTTCTTACATCTCATCCAACTTGATAAGTTCTTAGGAAAAATGTTCTGCGTGAATAGTTGATCCCTAGATTTCTTACTCAGACTAAACTCCCTTTCAAACTGCAACCCTACAATTTTGCTGCCAACCAGGCAACATTTGGCTCTGTTCACACTCTTATGCCCTGCAGTAACCAATACCAGCCATAATAGAAGAAAGGATCCTATAGCCAAGAAATTCATCTTGGAAGTCAAAATTTGGATGAATGAGTCTTGCTTGAAATAGAAAATAGGAAGAATTGGAAGTTCTGAAGGACTCAGTGGAAGGACTCAGTAGTTGAATTATTTTAACATTTTTTGGGATCCTAAGTCAAGATCTGATTTGTCATTAAGACTCTGACCCACAATTGCTGCCTCCAACATTATGACCTTGAGTGGTGATTGATGCACACGAGAAATTCTATCAAAGAGGTCTTGGATTCTGGACATCCACAATCATAACTAGAGTGGTAAAATGTCTAGAAAAAGATGAGAAACCTGTGGCCTCAAGGCCACATGTGACCTTCTAAGTCCTTGGGTGCAGTCTTTTGACTGAGTCCAAGTTTTACAGAACAAATCCTTTTATTAAGAGGATTTGCTCTGTGAAGTTTGGATTCAAAGGGCCTCACTGAGGACCTAGAGGACCACATGTATCCTCAAGGCCACAGGTTCCCCACTGCTATTCTAGAATCATAATCCTTTCATTCTACCATGGTACTACCTACTTTATTGGTAGTGAGAAAAGTAGTGAGAAAAGCACTTTATAAACACCTGTGTATTATAGATATGAGAGCTATTTTGTTGCTTTACATCAATTTAAACTACCTTGAACAGATTATCTAAATTACAAATTAAATGTATTTTCCTTCATAATCGTTTTGAAATGCTCTTGGAGAAGAGGGATATCTCTATCTTTGAATAGATATTATATAGTAGGAAATATGTGAACTCTTTTGTGTAGAGATTTTTATAAACTATGCATACCCTTTGACTCAGTAGTATCACTTCTAGGACTATATCCAAAAGAGATCATACAAATGGGAAGAGGACCCACATGTACAAAAATATTTATAGCAACTTTTTTGTGGTGGCCAAGAATTGGAAGTTGAGGGGATGTTCATCAACTGGGGAATGGCTGAACAAGTTGTGGTATTTGAATGTAAAGGAATACTATCGTGCTATAAGAAATGATGATCAGGGAGACTCCAGAAAAACCTGGAAAGACTTATATGAACTGATGTTGAGTGAAGTGAGCAGAACCAGGAGAACATTATACACAGTAACAGCTACATTGTATGATGACTAACTTTCATAGACTTGGCTTTTCTCAGCAGTGCAAAGATCTAAGACAACTCCAAAAGACTCACAGTGAAAAATGCTATCCAGTCAGAGAAAGAATTATGCAGTCTGAATGTAGATCAAAACTTATCTTTTTTTATTTTGTTGTTTTGTTTTGTTTCTTCTTTCTCAAGATTTCTTCAACTGGTTCTAATACTTCTTTATAACATGACTAAAGTGAAAATATGTTTAATATAAATGTATATTTAGAGCCTCTATCAGATTGCATGCCATTTTGCAGAGTGGAGAGGGGAGGGAAGGGAAGAAAATCGAAAACTCAAAAGCTTTTGGAAGTGAATTTTGAAAACTAAAAATAAATTTCTAAAAAAAATAAAAGAATAAATTATTTCTTCTAGAAAATTGTTAAACATAGGAGAGGGACATTGATAGAAGTCTAGGGAGAGAAGCTAATCAACCAGCCTGAAATTTAAACATAAATTAAAAACACATTATTTCTGACAGGTCTCAGAATTCTTGGTGAAGCCAAAAGGATCTTGGAATGAGGACTAAAATATGAAAAGAGACATGAATTCTTATCTGTCACATGTTACCAGTCAAAGAATTAAATGTACAAAATTTTTCTTCTTTTAGAAAATAATTTCATGGTTTAAGCATTATTAACAAGCATTTTGAATTCCCAGAAGCCCCACTGACTTCTTGGGATAGCCTCAAACTCCAAGACAAATCTCATTATAATAGACCCCAAGAAAATGAAGTTCCTTTATTCCAGGAGACATGCTTGTCCAGGATAATGAAAAGAGAAGAGATTCAAATGATTCCCTGAAAAGTGTACAATATTTGAACTATGGAATCTAGTGTGTCATTTCAAAGAGTAGGAGAAACTGCACACAATTACCACTCAGAAAAGGCCAGCCTGAAGAGCCATAGCTAGGATTTTTTTTTTTAATTTGGGACAATAACATTTAGCTGTAATGCTATAGGAGACAGTCTGACCATTAATGCAGTCCTATTGGGAGAGGGGCATTTTAGGTCTATGTTCTCAATGTTGTGGAAAAAAAGGAAGTCCCCAGAAGAGAAGCTGCCATAGTAGCCCAGGCCTGGTGGTCTAGGGGCTGTTGTATTGAAAGAAGATTATAAGTTGCACTATGCAGATGGTAGGCACTAAAAGGAGGAAGTATCCCTTTCTAGGGGCAAAGAAATCTTCCCACTGTTTGTCAGTGCCCTGGTCAAAACTCCATTTGTACTGTACTAGTTATCTCTGACAATTTACTCTAAGAGAATTATGATTTATCCTCTCTTATCTTGTAAACTGTTGCTCCTCCTTTCTCTAGCATTCTTTCCCTGAATCACAGCCACTTTCCACAGAATGATACAGCTTTCCTCTGATCCTCTCAGCAGGTCACCAGGATCTTTTTATGTCTCAGGATAAACCCAAGAGTGCATAAAGAAGGCAAATTTACTACAGCTGAATGCTGTTTATCTCTTTTTAAATAAATCAGAATTTATTCCTAGTCATGACCTGGTGAAACTAATGGCTTTGTGAAGGATTTTTTGTTCTGTGTCAACGTATATTTGTGTGTATGTGTATATGTGATGTTTTTAAGTTAAATACTTTGGTGAAAATTTTTTAAAAACCATTTTCTCTGAAGCCTTTTTGTGTAAGACTAAATAGAAATTGATTGCTAACATAGGTATACTAACAACATTACTGTAGATAAGTTCATTAGACTGACCAAGGTTACCTGAATTTTGTTTTTCATATCTTTCATATTTCATAAGCAAAAACCCACTGTCTCTACTCAGAGAATCAGGACAATCTGCCACCTTTCCTATGTACCTCCCTCCCCAGTCTAGCCCCTTACTCACTTCATTATGTTGGAGCAGGTGGTATACTCCATGCTTCCCTTGGAAGCTCCTACTTCCAAGCTCTCCTTTTATTACCATCACTCAGAAGTCTCTCTTCCTTTGAGGAATCCATATTTATCACTCAATCAAGACTTTAGTGGCTGTTATCTATAAACATTGAGGATACCCTTCTTCCTTCTTCAATGAATTCCTTGCTTAACTCAGTCTTTCCTCATCAATTCCTGCCTTTAAACTAGGGGAAATCCACATACATATTGATATTCCTTTAAACACTCTAAATTCCCAGTTAATCAACTTACTGATTTTGGTTGATTAGAGTCTGGGGCGTGAGGCAAAATGGTCTGGATTTGATTACTGTACTCAAGTTCAAGGTACTCATTGGTATCTCCTATTAGATAATTCTACTGCTAGACCCCGTGACCAATATTGCTCTCTGGGAGAGGTAAGAGGAAAAAGGGAGAGAGATATTCCCTTTCAGAAGTTGAGTTCTTCCTCTATAGATGTTTTTTGTCTTAACTGTGTCTGATAAGCTGATACTTTTTTTGCAGGCCAGTACAAACCTGCCAGACAATGGCAAATTGCCTCTTTGATTCTATCAGTGAGAACTTTTCATACATTGTTTGGCAAATCAACTCATTTTCTCCATACTCTGCCCCTTCTAAGACTTTATCAACTGGACAAGGAGGGATGGAGAAATTAAATCACCTCATCAAGGGCATTCTGATCAACTCTCTCTAACTAGCATTCTTTGTAGGAGTCAACTACATAGAAATTCTAATTGCACCTAAGGGATATGATGAGAAAGCCGAAGCAACATAAAGAAAGAGAATAGAGTAGATTTCAGTCTTGAAAATGCTGACAGGAGGTGAGAAGAGGACAATAAATCCACAAAGGACACTAAAGAAAACATAGTATCCAAGTAATAGAAGAAACAGAAAATATCAGGCCTGATTCAGTACTGTCAAATTTCTGTCCAGAGATTAAGGAAGGTGAAGACTAAGTCAAAGTCATAGGACTTAACAATTAAAAAGTGACTCTGAAAAGAACAGTTCTAGTACATGGACAGATGTCAGATTTGAAGAGATTGAGGAGTCAGTTTGTGGTGATTAAGCACAAGCAGCATACACAGACTAGTATTGATGTTTAACTGTGAAGAGGAGGAGAGTCATGATCAGTCAGTCATCAACCATGAATTAAGTTATTACTATGTACAGGCATATAGGATAAGAACTTGAGGATGCCAAAGTTAAGAGAAGGGCTCCTCTTCCACCCCTATCCCTAATAGAAAAAAGTATTTGTAGGTAGAGGGAAGGAAGCCTATAGAGTTGGTGATATTGAATGACAGAAAATAGGGCAAGGTGCTAGAAGAGATGTAACTTATTGAAATCAGGAGAAAATATGAAGGATTTAACTTGAGAGAGAGAGGGAGAGAGACAGAGAGAGAGAGAGAGAGAGAGAGAGGGAGAGAGAGAGAGAGAGAGAGAGGGAGAGAGAGAGAGAGAGAGAGAG
>JAQQSU010011090.1:0-12257 GCA_028627135.1 Pseudochirops cupreus
AATGCTTTTGAGATTCTTTTTCCATCTGGCAAATTTGACTTTTTAAGGCATTCTTCTCCTCATTGGCTTTTTGGGCTTCTTTTACCATTTGAGTTAATCTATTTTTTAAGGTGTTATCTTCTTCAGTGAGGTTGTTGACTCTCTTTTCATGATTTTCTTGCATCATTCTCATTTCTCTTCCCAATTTTTCCTCCGCTTCTCCTATTTGGTTTTCAAAATCCTTCTTAAGCTACTCTGTGGCTTGTAGGAAGTCTTCATGTTTCTTTGAAGCTTTTTGTGCAGGAGTTCTGACTGTGTTGTCTTCCTCCCATTCCATGCTCTGATCCTTTTTGTCCCCCAAAAAGGATTCTAAAGTTTGATTGTTGTTCTTACTTTGCTTCCTTTGCCTGCTCATGTTGCCATGAATAACATGATTTTTTAGCTCTGTGCGACTCTGCTTCCAGAGGGGAAAGCTCTGTCCCAAATCACTGGGATTTTCATAGCTGCCAGAGCTATTGGGAGGCTGCTGTTTTTTTGCAACCCTTACCAGTTTTGGCTCCCTGAAAAGGCACTCCAGGACCACCACCCTGGACCACGATCTAGATCCAGGCCACTCAATGCAAGAGCACATAGCCTCTGAGTGATCACTTGGCCCCTCTGCAGTCTGCCGGCCAGGAGTTCTGAAGCAGCCATGTGGAGGGGCCTTCAGGGCCGCTGCTTCTGCCACTTCCTCACCCTGGAGGCAGTTTGGCCAGACCGCTTTTCTCCTCCAAATTTAGCTGAATTCCACTGACCTTTCACTTTGTCCTTGTTTCCTATGGCTTGATAATTCTGGAAACTGCCACAGCCGCAGCTGATCCACTCTCCTGAAGGCTCCAGCTGTGGCTTGTCCTGGCAGCCCTAGGGCCAAGCCACGGTTTCAGGCTGGCCTGGTTTTGGCTCCCAGTGTGCTGCAATGAGCCCTTCCTGCCAAGCTTACTTCAACAGGAGATGTTTTTTTCTATATTTTTATGATTTTTGGACCCCTAAAATTTGTTTAGAGTCATATTTTATGGGTATTTGAGGTGGCTTTGTGGGAGCTACAGAATCATGTTACTGCTATGCTGCCCCAGATGTATATTTTCAAAATATTTTGGCACCTATTTGGACAATGGGTAGGAGAAGGGAGAGACTAGATCCAAACAGGTAGAATGTGCTCTGATACCTTAATTTATTTTATCTAGAATACTTTTATAACATAAATCCCAATTAATTATGTTTTTGACTTTAAAACCTTAATCATTTATTGCAAGTTATACCATCAGAATAAAGCAAATTTCCCACCATGACAGTTTTTCCCCCCCTCTAAATGTTACTCAAGCATCTCATGGATTTCCAAGTACCTCCTAGGTCCGTTGTTTCTTATAAGACTACTTTTCATACATCTATACAATCAGGACTACCCCTTAAAGTGATGTATTTTCTAGTCCAAGATTATAGGATATAAACTCTCAACCAATTGTATTTTGCATTTTGTTTAACACAATTGGATGTATTGTTGAAATAGGACTGATTAGTTATGAGATTTTTTTTTTCCTTTTTAAATTTCAGATAAGGGTCTGAAAGGAAATGTTGCCTATGTTTTACACACCAGGTTTTTTGCATGAAATACATCAATAGACAAGAGACAAAATTAGTGTTACTAATCTTCATGTTTGGGACAAAGAAAACTTGCCATGTGATACACTCTCATGAATGCGCTAAAGCTAAGACAGGGAGTTCTAAGGATAGATTAATTCTCTTTCGATAAATTTTGATTCATTTTACAGATACAGTAATTATACTCCACTCATATGTCCAACAATCACTACCAGGAATCAATAAGGTAGGTGTTTTTCTGCTGTTTATAAATAAACGTAGTCACATATGCCAAATAGCTTATAAAAATACAATTAGTTAGGAGAAATAGCAAATTTGTTCTGATATTGATTTCTCTCCTTGTCATGCTAGGTGTTAAAATGTGGCATGTATTTCTTTAACTCAGGTCAATTTCGAAAGCCTATTTCCTTATTTAAATTTCACTTTCACGTTCATTATTATGATTACCATAACTTTTGAAGGGAAAAGTAAAATTCCTTGCCAATCAGAAAACATGCAGGAAAAGGCAGGTTCTTTCTTTTTTCAAAAGAAATAAAATAAAACAAAACCTAGAGGTTACAGTATCAAAGCTTAGTTGGCTCAATTAAGAAACTGTCAGGTTTGGATTTGAATATAGATAGAATGATAACACATTTACCCAGCATAATCCATCTGTAAACATTTATTAAATGTTTCTCACGTGCTGGGGACTATGTTCGGGAGTGGGGATGCAAGGACAAAAATGACATTCCCTTCCCTCCAGGAACTTACATTCTAATGACGGAGACAACATTTAGACCACCTTAATGATCATAGTGATAGACGCCAAATTTTCTTTTTTTTTTTTTAGCTTAATTACTTTTGGCCTGCATTTAGTGTTCTTTTCTTGGCTGATCACCATTTGTTAGAGCATTATTTTAGTTTTTTGACTCTCTTTGATGGCTTGTCTAACCTGTTGTTGACATCTGGACTCCTAATACCTGTGCCAATTCTGTTCTCAGTAGGACTGGATTTTCAAAGGCTTTTTATCCATTCCCTGACCCCAATTAATGCAGTCACTCACAAGTCCCGATTCTGAAAAGCATTTCACTCTTCCGTCTCCAATTGTTCATCCTAACCCTGATAAAGAACTAGAAACTAAGACACAAGTTCATTTAAAGTCCCAACTGTGACATTTAGACATGGATATAAGATTTAAAACTGCAAGGAATATTAGAGACTATCTTGTTGAGGGTCCACATTTTGTAGATGAGGAAACTGAGTCCTAGAGAAGTGAAGTACCTTGCCTAAGATCATAGAGACAGTAAATAATTGGTTGTGATTCCAATGTATACATTTTAACTCCAAATCAAATTTCCTTTCTACTGCATCACAATGCTCCCTTCTTATTGTTGACAATGGGAAAGAGTCTGATAACATTGCTGTGTCTTTTCTATATATTTAGTGAATAAGATATCACAAAGTTATTAGTAATTTTCCTCCCTTACTCAAAGTCTTTTCCCACTTGTTTCTGGCTTCCTATTTTCTGGATGGGTGATGTGGCTGGAAGTCTGATTTCTAGATAAATTGGAGGTGACCATAATAGACTTTTGTAGTTGAGAAAGTCATCATTTGAGCTCCTTTTGAGAGGGGGAAGGAGGTGCTCTAGTTCATATAAATCTCTTTGCAAACTTTAAGGCATCATATAAACATCAGCACCTGGAAGAATGTTGAGGTGGAGGAGGTGGTGACAGAAAGGTAGGAAGTCTTACAGAAGCAGACTAACTCACTGATTAAACTATATAAAGAAATTCAGAATAGTATTACATTCACTGAATTTGGAATCATAAGATCCAAGTTCAAAATTTAGCTCTGCTACTTAATGTGGATTTACCTGTGACATTTTATCTCTCCAAGTTTCAGTTTCCAAACAGGTAAAGTGGACATCATAGTATTGGGGCTACCTATTTCATGGGATTATAGTGTAGAAAACATTTTTTTGAATAAATGAACAAATTTTTATTAGTTATTTTTGTTATGTTCAAAGGACTGTATACAATACTATGCATATAGAGAGAAGAACAAGACAGCCCTGCCCTCAAGAAGCTCTCATTCTACAGGGTGAGAGAATGCATATGGAAGGTTTTAGCTACAAGTTAGACGGAAATGTTTTGTGACCTTTAGGTAGGGTGCAAAGGCAAAGCAAATTGTCATGCTTCTTTATTTCCACTGATAAAATCACATCTGTTTCTGATAGTGAAGCATTTGACAGAACCAAACACTCAGTTAATTTTCTTTTTTGGGTCTTCTGTAGCTTGGCTGTAGTACTTGCAGGAACAGTTGCCAGGTTGTCTCTGAGCAAGGATTTGCTTCTCAGGATGATGGCTAAAGGTGCTGAGCTGGAAGCAGAACTATTCCCAAAGCTTTTAGGTTCAGGTCTTGGGTTGTTTTCTATTACCTGCAAGACATGGTCTCTGGGCCCCCGATGTCTATAATCCTCAAGAACCCTATTTGATAGAATCCTTTAATTTCTTGTCAGCATGGAGCTACCTCTTCACTTTGGATCCTCAATAGCCTCCCTACTTCTTCCAACAATTACCCCCTCTTTTTAGCATCTTCTATCTCCTCCACTGGTCCATTGGAGAAGCAAATTTAGGTCTCTCATATCAAGTTCAGTATGCATCTTCTCCAAAGCCATACCCAGAAAACATTTTTGTTAAATTGAGTATAGTGTATGAAATGTGGGCCACAGTAGTTATTTTGTAAAAATAAATAAGTAAATAAATATATATTCCTTTTTAAAAAAAGTATTTTACGTTCCCATATTGGTGTTATTGGGTTTTGGATCATTCGATATTGTTTATTGGAGCCCTTTAAATTCATGTATAAAATATTAAACTGTAACTTGTTTGTATCAATTTTTATAAGTATGCATATAGCATCATTTAATCCTCTTCAGTTTGAATCAGTATCAATTATGCACCATCTTATGCTCCATCTATTTAGAGGATTTTTCTTTTTTAAAAAAGAAACCTTCTAACTTTATTATGCGAAAGTGCTCAGACATTGTCAGACTAAGACAATCATCTTGATTATTTCTGGTTGTTTGGAGGATAAGTAAAATCCACCCTGACTAAAAGATAACCCTTGGGAGATAAGTAATTTGGCTTTTGTAATGAGGTGTGCTCCATCATAAGGGTGATTATAATAGAGTCTGAGGGAATAGGGATGGGATTGTTCAATATGTTATCTTTATTTCTTAGTCTTTTATATTGGGAAGCTGTGGTATAATGGGGAAAAGTACAGTATTTTTGTTAACAGCAAGTCTGTAGGGGTTAAAGTATCGTCCAATGATACTAATAGGTCTATACAACCAGAACATGAAAATCCCTGTAACTATTCCTTAAGGCAATTTGTCTAAAATATCATTCATATCTGATGAATGCTAGGTGACACTGAATGGTCCAAAGAAGATTGGTGTTAATTTCATGCTAATACCCTCTGCTGAGTCAAAGGGCCAATAAGAAGGTACTTTCCTGCGGGTTACAAATACTGAAATGCTTTGTACCTGTCCACAGTGAAGGCAGCACACTGTTCTGCTATCACCTATTAGAAATGAGGCCATGATTATACCACATCTCCTAATTTGGGTATTTTTCCTTCCCTTTCTTCTTCTTCTCCTCAATGTATTTATTTATTTATTTGCTTCAAAGCTGTTTTGTATGCTTTTGGTTTCTCATATCTTTCTTAATTTCTAAAATCTACCCATCCTATAGAAAGCTCTCATTTAATCAGGAAAAACAGAGAAGTAAAAAACCAATAAATACAGTGACTGCATCTGACAGCATATCTATTGTCAAAGGACATGGATTAAAGCTCAAAGAGATTTTCAAGGTTATCTATTCAAACCCCCATATTACAAATGGAAAGGCTGAGATCCAGACTAAATGACTTGCTCAATGTTGCATAGGTAGTTGAGAGACAGTGTGGTCCAATAGTTGGAACATTAGATTTGGTGTCAAGAACACTTGACCTCAAATCCTACTTCTGACGCTATCTGTGTGACATTGATATAACTTAACTTTCAGAGCCTCAGTTTCTTAATCTGTAAAATGAGGGAATTATAATTGTTGGTCTCTGATATCCCACTTGGTTCTAAATCTGTAATCTTATGATAATGAATGATAGGCCAGCTTTGAAATAAAATAATAATAAAATAAAGTTTTAAAATAAAGCCCTCTAAGTGCAATCTTTCTATGTACATTGTCCTCCACCTTCCTTCAATTAGTAATTCAGTTAACATTTATTACGCGTATATACTTTCCAGGCACAATATTTAGTTATGCAAAAGAAAGATAAAAGATAGATTGCTACTTCTTCTTCAATGGATCTGTGATCATTTTGTGTGTGAGTACTCCCTTTAGTGCTCCAGATCATAAGACATTGCTTTTTTATCTCATGAAGTGTTCATGTCCTCTTAAAAGTCCATCATAGGGTTATTCCAATGTGCTATATTG
This sequence comes from Pseudochirops cupreus, assembly GCA_028627135.1. Lineage (NCBI taxonomy): Eukaryota > Metazoa > Chordata > Mammalia > Diprotodontia > Pseudocheiridae > Pseudochirops > Pseudochirops cupreus. Next base: position 6,093 of record JAQQSU010011090.1, read on the forward strand.
CTTCCTCTATGCTCCTTGACATTCTATGGGTACCAAAACTGGGCCACCATTTTATCTGGCCACAGGTTTCTTTACTGATATCTTTTACCCTGCTTCTTGTGAATCATTTTTTGTCACTAATATGCTACAGTCTCCTCAAATTTCTCTATTATCCTTTGTGTAAGGTAGCATTTTAATTCATTGGTATTTCCATATTATGTAATTTAGAGCCATATAATATGTTGGAATTTAAAAGTTAGATTCTTATTACAGGGAGAAGCATGTGGGTCTTTGTGCACTGTGTTTGCAAAAATCTCCCTACTTTTTTCAAAACTATAAAAGATTTTTTTGAGAATAATCTCTTTATTCATGAAAAGTGTCCATGATGAAAAGATTAGTAGAGAATAGGAAGGCATTTTCAAATGATTTTCTATAGCAGACCATGCCTTCTTGAAAACTTTGAGAAGATAAGATTTCCTTGTGTAAGAAGCAGTTGACTTGGTAGAACTAAATAAGATTTTTAGGCTTCTCTCGAACAAAGTATCTATCATTAATTAAAATTGTATATTATGCCTCAAAGTTAACCTTTGACCCACATATAAAACTGATAGACCTATACTCTAAAGAGATCAAAGAAAGAGGAAAAGTATCTATATGTGCAAAATGGATTTTTTAACAGCTCTTTTGATAGTAGCCAAAAATTGGAAACTAAGGCAATATTATCTTTTTAAAGAATGGATGAACAAATAATGGTATGTGGATGTATTGGAATATCATTGTGTCATAAAAATAACAAAATGGGTGGCTTTAGATGAAATTGGGCAGACTTCTATAAACTTACACTAAGTAAGGTGAGCAGAACTGGGAGAATAATTTAACATTATTAAAGGGGGAGATAAGTTTGAAAAACTTTAGAATTTGGATTAATTAAATGATAAATTCTTAGTCCAGAAGACTGAAAATGAAATATGTCACAACTCTTGCAAGAGAGGTAGTGACTTAAAATACATAAAGAGACATAGATTTTTCAGGCATGAATAATGTGGGAATTTATTTTGCTTGACTATGCATGTTTGTGAGGATTTTTTTTTGTTGGTGGTGGTGCCCAGTTGAGGTGGGGGAGGTGGTTAATGGCTTCAGTCACATTTTCATAGAGGTAGAGTTGTAAAGGATCTGAAGGGTCATTGAGTCAGTTCCTTCAACCGGAATCATAATTAAGAATTATTTCACAAGAATCTTTAAAATATTAAGATAGAAGGAATCTTGGATACATGGAGGTCAACAGACTGACCCTGGATATGGTTTTCTGGGAGGGAGTGCAACAACAGAGTGCCTGCTGAGGATGTTGTATGGTCTCCAGAACAATTGAGGAAGAAACCATACCCTCTTCCAAGAAACAATTTCCCCAGACTGATAACCTAGGGCAAAAACCTGAAGGTCTTATCCTAGTTATGTGTTTTAAACATTGTAATAAAAGCACCTGTTTCTGCATGATTCTAACAAAACCGACTTATTTAATTTTGCACATTTTTCCACCTTGATGACTGAAATTGTGATATGATATGTGAAGATTTTTTATTTTCATTTCTCTTATGCTTAGAAAATCTGAGAAGGATTTTAATGTATAGTAAAAGAAAGTAATTTAGCTTCACAAAATTATCTATATACTTCCTTAGACCATTTCTCCATTTAGGATCATATACAGTTTTTTTAAACTACTTTTAAGTTATCAAATTATGGATAGTAGAGCTTTTTCATATATATTTAAGGCAATCATTTCCTCAATTTCTTTAATTTCTTTTTAAAAAATTTAACCCTGATTATTTTTCCATGTAAAATCATTTTGTCTTTTCATAAAAATGTTTTATCTTTATAATTTATTCTATTTTGATTTTTTCTTCACAACTAAGAGAAATATAGTGCTATTTTTCTTTTGAATTTTTTACTTTCTAAACATTTAGTTAACTTTTGTTATTAGAGTTTATTATAGTCTTTTGTGTAAGATGTGAATTTGGTGCCTTTTAAATGCTTAAGAAGTATCTAGAATTCAACTAAAGTGAATTGAAATATTATGAAATTTTATTTTGAGATGGGGGGAATCTTTGCAATGCATTCACCTGCTCAATATACATTAAAAAAAAATCTTTAAGCACCTTTCTGTCTGCCCCCAAAAGTCCTACACTCAAGTCTGAAAATTATTAATATGCTTGTAGGCATATAATTTTAAAGGGGATTGGTAGCTAGCGTATATGAAAAATATGCAAAAGACATTCAATTTAAAGCAAACCAGTGTTAAAATCTCCCATCTGATTAGTGGTAAATAGGTTTGAGGTCAGTCAGCAACACTTGACTGTCTTTGTGCGATTGTGATGAAATTCACAAAGGATTGCTAGAGTGATCATAATTCAGAAGGGTTTGCTGCATACATTCAGAGAGTCCATTCCCTCAAATAAAAGTATTAAAATTCAGAAGGACCAATTAGTTTCTAGGAAGTAATGATATCTATATTCACAGGAGACCCTAACCAACTTTATGTTTAAATTTTGACATAACATATCAGACACATCTAAATGCCCATCCTGTGTTTTACATAATCTTGCATGATTTATATTTCATTCACTTGAAGAAAACATTTAGTTAAAATGTGTTTCCTCATATCCATGAAATACACCTTCAAGATCCCAACCACTTATTCTGATTCCATACTACTGAAAAAATGTTTCTTAGAAACATTAACAATTTATAGGGACTTTTCTCTTTTTGAATTTCATGTGGCTTCAGCAATTACCTCTGCTCAAGCAAATATTAAAATCTCTTGTACTGAAAGTCAGTTGTCCTAAAGAACACAAAGACTACCTCTATTCATTTTCTCTTACTGTGTTTAACTATCAATCTGTTGAATTCTGTTAGTGATATATGCAATGAATCATTCTAAAAATAGCTGAATAATCTGAATTGTTCCTCCATTTTCATTGTTAATTCTCTATTGCTCAATGTACAAGGAGCATAACAACATGGTCTTATGGATAGAGTGTACTAGTGGATTATAGATAGGGACGCATTGGTTCAAATTCTGCCTCAGACACTTCCTAGTCATATAACCCTGAGCAGGTCACTTAAAATTTCTGGGAACTCTGTTTTCTTATTTGTAAAATGCAGGGAGTAAATTTTTAGTGGCCTCCAAGGTCCCTTCCAGCCAAAGCTACTATCCCGGGATTCCACAAGATGTTGAATTGGAGGAATACTATTTATCTGTCAAATATTCAAAACTCTATTTGTACTAAGTATTAAATATTGAAACATCAGCCCCAGCCAGTAAAATTTAGTGTCCTTATTTCTGTTGATTACTGAAATTGAAGATAATGGGGATCTCTAACAGAAATATTCTGATATTGCAGGTGGGTAAATTATATTTACCAGTGAATTTGGCAAGTCAATTTAGAAATGTAATTGCTATTCCCCAGATTGTGTATAAGATCCTTTGTTCTTTCAAGTTATGAAAGGAATATAAAATGCATTTCCAACCCCACCTCTCTTTTCTTAGTTTTAGAAATAAACCCAATGATTCCCTCTGATGGCCTTCCTTCATTTTATTCCTCAGTAATGACACTTTGGGGAGCAGCACTATGGGGAAAGAGATTGATTACCCATTGCTGATGTTGAAGTACTGTTTAACCAAGCTGTTGAACCATGAACTGTCATCAGAGAGGGTATCAAACTAGCAGTGTGTGTCATGCAGCTGACTTCCCAGTGCCCCTAACAATAATGATAATTCTCTTAGTCCATTAGACAGAACAAGAATCTGTTAAATAAAATGCAGGAGAAGGGTAGTTCCTATGACCCCAGAAGTTAAAAAAAAATCTACTGGATAGACTAAGTAATGACAGGAATTGAATTTTCAGAGCATAGAAGGAAGGAGAGGCCTACTGCTGGATGGCTGAATTGCATGTGATGCCCTCAAAGGCTTATAATTTAGTTGGATAGTGGCTTCATAGGATGATAGGAATTCTTAAACACAAAATATAATAGCTATTATAAAGAATTTAACATAATGAGGCTGTAGTATATTTAATTTTTTTAAAAAATCTGTGTCATATATGAAATGAATGAGATATAGCTCTTTAACATTAACCAAACAATAATAAAATGAAAATGTTCACTTTGTATTCCGTTAGATGCCATAAAAGGGCTTCACAAGCACAAGTAAATTATAGCTAATAAGGCAATAATTATTTATTAAGTACCTGCCATGTGCTAATATTGGGTTGGATTCAAGAAATACAAAGACAGCAGTGAAATAGGCCTTCTTGACCTCAGGGTACTTATATTTTAATAGGAAAGGCAAATATGTCTAAATGCATATGTTTAATAAAAGTATATATAAATATATATGCATATATTGAATATACTTATTTAGTATGTATGTTTATAAGTATGCATATGCCTATTGTTATAGCTTTGTGTCTGACTCTTTGTGACCACATTTGGGGTTTTCATCCAAAGACACCAGAGTAGTTTGCTATTTCCTTCTCCAGTTAATTTTATAGATGGGGAAACTGTGGCAAAAAGGGTTAAATGACTTGCCCAGGGTCACACAGCTAGTAAGTATCTGAAGCCATATTTTAACTGAGTACTCTATCTAATGACATACTGACATAACTGACATACATATACATCCATCCATGCATGCATGCATCCATTCATCCCTACATAATACGCACAACACACATAAATGCATACATACATTTATGTACATATATATACATACAAATATATGCATGCAAACTCTGTGTGTGTTTGTGTGTGTGTGTGTGTGTGTGTAATAATTTGGTGGCAGGGGGAAATGAACTAGGAAATGGGAGGATCAGAAAAGACCTTATAGAGAAAGTGAGACTTTAGCTTAGACTTCAATGAAACAAGTAATTATAAGAAGCAGAGATGAGAAGGAAAACATTAAAGGCCTAGAAGACGGCCAATTCAAATGTATGGTTTGGTGAGGATGACTGTCCTCTAAGAAGGAGAGGAAGAAGAATAAGGACAGTAAAGGCCAGACTTATACAAGGGGACCTGTACACTAAGACTAAAAAAAGAAAGTTGGGACCAGATTTTTGAATGAAAAATTGAAGAATTTTTATTTGATCCTATAGGTGATAGGAAGCCTCTGCTAAATTGGAGGAATGCCTATTTGTCTGTCAAATATTCAAAACTCTATTTGTACTAAGTATTAAATCTTGAAGCATCATTATTGAGTAGGATGATGACAAGGTAAGAACTGTTTTAGGGCAAATTATTTGGGTAACTTTGGACTGTGAGCTAGTGTAAATCCTGAGGCAAGGAGATCAATGAGAAGGTTCTTGTATAATCTGGGAAACAGGTGATGATAAAAGGAGGTTTATGGCTATGTACAAGTGAAGGAAAAAAATAGATTTGAGAGTTGCTGGGGAAAGGAGAGATATGAGAGTTGTTGGGGAAGTATAAACGGGAGGATGTGGAAACTGATTGCACATGTGAGCTAAACCTAAATGAAGGATGGCAGAGAGATTATAAACCTGGGTTTTTAGGGGGGATGGTGATATTCCCACATGTAACAGAGAAGTTTGGATGATGGTTGGCTCAGGGGGGAAAGGACAAAATCTGTTTTAGCCACAATGAGTTTAAGATGTCTAATATTTAAATTGATGCTATGTTGTCTACATAATGGCAAATAAATATTTTTTTTGTCTTAATTCCCACATCACTTGTACCAGATGAAGATCTTCAAGAAGTCTTTCCTTATTAATCCTATATCGCAACAGACTAGACAACCTCCAAGATCTTTTACAACTCTAAATCTGAACCAATAATAGCTTTCTTATTTTGAATTTCTTCAAAATTTAGACATAAAACATATTTATGTGGATGCTCTACAGCCATGCTCCATTACCTTGAATCTGTATGAACATTTTAGATATGACTAGGCATGTGCATTTTCACTCCCCTGATAGAATATCATCCTCAGGGGCAGGTAAGGTTTCATTTTTGCCTATATCCCCCGTGCCTAGAACATAATGCTAATTGGTTGATAGATATGGTAACCAAAAGCTTTTATTTTTTGTTTGTTTCTAAGGTGTTGATGTATGTGTTTTGAGTTTTGTCCAAAATGGTGAACTCAAAAGGAGTGGAAACTTTTCCCTTGGCTATTTTTGC
>JAQQSU010011091.1:0-12257 GCA_028627135.1 Pseudochirops cupreus
ATTGTACCTTTCCCCTACTGTCCTTGAGAACAGCTATATAACAGATTGAATATTCCATGAGATGACTATCTTTTGCAGAAAGGACAGGTTTTTCTTACCTTAACCATATCCCTGGAAATAATCATTAAAACCATTAACTGCTGAGGAATTCATGTGTAACACGCACACACACACACATATTGCATAACAGTTGTCAATACCACCCCATGCCATCCAATTCAACTCAGTCAGCACTTAATAAGCACCTACTGTGTGCTGGGTGCTCAGCAATAGGTATACAAAGAAAGACAAAAACAAACAAAATAAGCAAAAAAAAAATCCCTGATTTCAAAAACTTCCAGTCTACTAGGGGGAAAAACATGAAAACAACTATGAATGAATAAGATTTTGTTCAGTCAGTTCCAACACTTCCTGAACCCCTTTATGGGGTTTTCTTTGCAAAGATGCTGAAGTATCATCTCCAGCCCTTTTTTCACAGGTGAGAAAACTGAGGGAAACAGGATTAAGTGACTTTCCCAGGGTCATGTAGCTAATAAGACTCAGAGGCCAGATTTAAACTCAGGAAGATAAATCATCCTAAGTCAAGGACCAGCACTCTATCTTCTGTGGCACCTAGCTGCCTCTCAATCAATAAGATAGACATGGTGTAAATTGGGAGTGAATTAGAAGGGACTCAAATTAAAGAGACAGGATTCTTGTAGAATGTTGTGGTTTAGCTCAGATTTGAAGGAAACCAGGGAAGCTCAAAGACAGATATTTGGAGGGAGTGCATTCCAGGCATAGGCGATAGATGATGCACCTGTTCAGAGTAAGTAGTTAGAGTGTTAAACACAAGGAATATTAGGAGGTCAGTATCTCATTGGACCACGGACTATGCAGGGGAGAGAAAAATGTAATACAGTTGGTAAAGGAGGAAGAATTCAGATTAGGAAGGATTTCAGAAGCCAGGGGATATTATATTTGATTCTGTGAGTGATACAGAGTCACTGGAGTTTATTGAACATGGTCAAACCAAAGCTTTAGAAAGTTCTCTTTGGCAGCTGAGTAGAGAATGGAGTTGAGCAGAGAGAGACTTGTGGCAGGCAGACCAATCATCAAACTGTTACAATAGTGCAGATATGACATGACCAGGTCCTGCATCAGTGTGACAGCAATGTCACATCTATTTATATCTACCCATCAATCACCCATATATCTACCTACCTACCCACTTATCTATCTATCTATCTATCTATCTATCTATCTATTTATCCATCTATCTATCTTTCCACCTATCATCTATCATCTATCTATCTAACCATCTATCTATCTATCTATCTATCTATCTATCTATCTATCTATCTATGAGATATCTACTGTCATATATATCTTGTCACTGGACCCAGATGGCTCAGAAGGAGAAAATGAAGCTGTTGACTTTGCACAGCCCTGCCTCACTTAAATCCAATTGACTTGCAAGTCAAGACATCCCTTTTCTAATGTCATTGGTCTTCTTCAAGAATGAAGGACAAACCACAATTTGTGGGTTGTAGTAATTGACCCACTGGGGACTGAAGTGGCAAGCTCTAGTTGGGCAATACTGTTCCTTCTTTCCTTCCTTCCTCCCTCCCTCCCTTCCTTCTTTCCTTCCTCCTTCCCTCCTCTCCCTCTGTCCACATAGGGAATCATACCCTTACCGGTGGGTTCTCTGACCAAGGGAATATACATTTTTATCACTGAAACCTCAAAAGACATCTTGTAGTTTACTAGCTAGATTTCTCTTTTTTTTCATGTTCCCTACTTATTTATTCTACCATTAAAAAATTGGGACAATTAACTTTTTTGCCCCATGTAGTTTCAGTTGTGATTTTACGTACTTGTAGTTTGTATATTTTTGTTGTTGTATCTCCTTATACTATATTTGTATTCTGAATGCTTGTTAGCTAAGTGCTGTTATTATCTTTGAGTGTGCACCCTTAAGATGGGACAGATGTGTTATAAAGGCATGGGGAAAGACACAGCAGTTCCTACTAGCAAACCTCCAAAACTAACTTGTGCCTTTCAAATGTACAAGAAATATGGTCTTGACTGTCCCTCATGTTGCCAGGACTGGGTTGATTTGACTAGTGGTGACCCTTAGTTTTGCTGGCGTCATTGGGGAAGCTTTAATAAGAGCAATTTAGAGTATTTAAGGCAGAAACTGATGAATGAGAAAACTCAGCCTCTTGAGGGGGACAACTATAATAAATGATACTCTGAGGCAAAGGAAAGAGAGCAAAAGAAAGAGTCTGAATTAGAATCAGTGAAAGAAAGGATTAAATCATTTGAAAACCTTCTCCTTAATAACCCCCAAATTACCCAGTTGCCTAAAATACACCCACCTTTACCAAGAGACTCCAACAGCTCCCCAGTTTCTATGTTTCCTTTTAAAATGCAAGCCAGAGTTCTCCCAGGAGAAAACTGAGGAGAGTGGCTTGATGAGAAGTTTTAAGTCCTGGCAGTTGAGAGAACTTCAGACTGTTGCCAAATAGTGTCCCCTCCCCCTCCCAGTACAGGGAGAATCTCATAGGCTTTACTGAGTAGTTCCACTCATTCCTTATTGATTTCTTGAAATACAGCATTGGAAAACCAGACTTTGATAAAATTCACTGGGATTCAAATTCAGTCACTTGACCATGCTTTAAACTCAAGTCACTTTGGGTCTCAGTGATTGGCCAACAATAGGCCCCAGACCAAGTCTCACTTGGTGATTTTGATGGCTGAGAGTGAATGTAAATAATAATTGTTTGTATTTTGGCCAGAAACGATGATGGTCTTCCCCTCCGAGACTCTTTTTTTTTTTGAGTCTTTAAAAGAGGTCATTTTTGCCTTTCATCCTACCTAGTCTTAATCACTGAATGGGTGTTGCCTCAGACAAACTGAAACCTGGGAAAGACCTTAGCCAAGTTGTCCCACTGTATCCTGATCCATCTCCAGTAGTCCTGATATATATCTTGTCACTGGAACCAGATGGTTCTGGAACAGACAAGGAGAATGATGACTTTGCACAGCCCTGCCTCACTTAAATCTACTTCACCTACAAGTCAAGACATCACTTTTCTGACAATCATTTGTCCTCTTCAAGAATGAAGCCCAAACAACCATTTATCAATTTATGTTAAGCAGTTTAAAAAATTGACAGTTCTTGGAAACAGATTAGATATGGAAGGTAAGAGAGAAGGAAGAATCAAGGATCATACCTAAGTTGTAAGCCTGAGTGACTGGCAGGGTGATGGTCCCCTTCAAAGTTTGCAGCAGTTCTCAACCTGTGGGTCATGACCCCTTTGGGGGTCAAATGGGGTCACCTAAGATCATCAGAAAACACATATTTCTGATGGTCTTAGGAAGTCAGACACAGCTCCTCTATGAGTCTTCAGGCAGGTCCGCCCACATGCAGATACGCCTACATACAAGTATTAAAGAGTTGTGGCATTAGGAAAGTTTGGGAACCACTGGTTTAGAGGGTCAGAATGGGGGAAGAGTTTAGCATAAAGATGAATTTAGTTTTAAACACATTGAGTTTAAGATGTCTATGACACATTCGTGGAGAAATGGCCATTTTTCCTTTTGGTTCTCTAAAATGAGAAGATGGAACCAGATGATCCCTAAATGCTCATCCAGTCCTAGCATTTTGTAATTCAAAATAGATTTATCTGATTATACAAACAATGAAAGATGCATCAAGAATATTCATCCTTTGGCCATGGAAAGATATTAATAGGGATCATGGTGTGTCACTTACCATTAAGCCTACTCAGCATCAACTAATTTTATTTTTACATTTAAAAGAAAAATAGCTTCACAAAGACTGCTGGAAATGTTTCAATTGACCTCTAAAGTAAGGGTAATTTTCTCTAATAGTTCATAGCTTTCATTCATAGAACCATAGAATCTTGGAAGAGACCTTGGTTTCCATCTAGTCCAACCCATACTCCCCCCCAAAAAAGAATCTCCTGTACAACATACCCAATAATCAGTCATCCTGATTCTGATTGAAGGCCTCTAAAACAGGTAGTCCACCACTGCCTGCACAGCTCATTGTCCTTCTAGAAAGATTTAGTAAAGTGTGTTGTTATAGTGAATCAAAATGTGCCCCATTATAACTTGAACTCACTTTTTCTAATCCTACATCTTACAGTAAAGGTAAATAAGCATCATCCCTCCTCTGAATGATAACCATCCAAACACTTGAAGACAGTTCCTTTAGAATTTAAAATTGGTGCTAGATTGGGAAGGATTTTAAATTCTAGTCAGGGGAGATGGTTTTATTCTAGAATTCACAGAAGCTTCTTAAGCAGGGAAATGACGTGATCAGAATTCTGCTCTAGGAATAGCAATTCCCATTAGCTTCATGATGAATGGATTGGAGAAAGGAAAGACTAGAGCCAAAGAGACCAATTATAGTGGAACAGGTGATGAAGGATAGAGTATAATGTACCAAAATACAAATATGGGCTATATTGAATGAAACGTGGATGTGAAATTACTTTCCTAGAGATGTTTGGGTGTTGTCATAGACACATTCTATGAATAGGATAGTGTGTGACTTTCATATCCGGGACAGAGAAGATGGAGATGTGTATTAGAAAAAGCCCTGACTTGGGAGTGAAGAAGATCTCAGCTCAAATCTCTCTTCCAACTTTTATAGTTACTCTGAACAGGTCACATGACTTTTTTGAGCCTCAGTTACCTCTTCTGCAAAATTAGAGGGTTGGACTTGATAATTTTCTAAGACCTCCTCCAAACCTCTCTTTGATATTTGAAGAATTTCTTTCTTGAAGCTCTCCAGGCATTTAATTCTTAAAAACCTCATTGTAGGAGAGTCATTTCTAAATGTTCACCAAATCTCTTTACAAAAGGAGACAAATTCGATTTCAAAAGTAATTTTTTGAAGAATAAGATAACTTGAACTTTGCTAGATATAAGTTCATCTAAAATATGAAAATGTAAAATATTTTGTGGCAGGTAACAGACTGCAAACTCATTTTTAGTCCATAGAATGATATGGGGGTCAAGGAAATGAATGTAAATTTAGACTTCAGTAAGAGAAACATGAAACCCAGACTGAGGAGTTATCTCACTATATCTTGTTCAGAGTTTCAGGGCAATATGCCCTATTCACACAATATTTTGAATATTGTATTCAGTTTTTGAGTACAACATTATGGTAAAGATATTTATAATCTGGAGAACATCTAGAGAATCATTACGATGGTGACAGGCCTTGGCATCAAGCCGCATAAGATTCAGATGAAGGGTAGAGAGCTGATTTATCTGGAAAAAGAAAGACTTTTATTTGGAAGTGACCCATGAACAGCAACAATGAACAGAAGTTACAAAAAGTCAAATTTAGGTTTAACATGACAGGAAGACTTCTTAACAGTTAGAGATTTCTAAAAATGCTACGGGCTGCCTTGGGAGTCAGTGGCTTGCTTGTCATTGGAAATCTTCAAGTACAAGCTGGATGGCCATTGGTCAATATGGTAAAGAAAGGATTTGTGATCAGGTTCAGGTTGGATGCAATGGTCTCTGAATTCAACTCTAGATCTTTTTTTTAAAAAAAAGTTTTATATCCATTTTAATAGGTCTATTTACTCATGTTCTATCTTCTGTATAACCGGCCAGCTGCTATAGCTGTCTGGAACCTTACTCCTCACTGTCTTTCATGCCAAGATACTTGTTCTTATGCAAATACCCAATTTCTTCAAAACTTTTCAGTTCTGAAATAGTAGTGAAATCAATGTTGCCACCATCATTGGAAAGGATGAGTCTATCTACTTCTCTATGTTTATACACATTACTTTTCTGACTCTTCAAATTAAAATACTCCTCTTCTATATGCAATATCTCCTCCATTAGAATGTAAGCTTCTTGAAGGCAGTGCTTGCCTTTGCTATAATTTTTGCATACCTAAAACATAATGTTCTTCACATAAATGATTATGTATTTTCATTCATTCATTCATCCATCCATTCATTCATTAGTTTACTGTTTTATCAATATGGTCTCTTACTCTTCCTCCTCATCCAAAAAACTGAGCAGTTTGTGACATTGATAAAGGGTTATTTTGAGAAATTCTCAAGACAACTAAACTATAACAATCTTTCTTCTCTAGTCATGGGATGCTTTTTTCTTCTCATTGGTGCTTATCACTGGGGATTTATGAGGTCCACTAGACTTCAGACTGATCCTCAAAATATTAGCTTTAGTCTAAAGCTAGAGGCTTCAATTAAAATGTGGTGGTAACAGGAGAAAGACCAGACCAACCCATGAACATGGAATACAATGCTTTCAAATAGGAAGTGATTTTCAACTTGTTTCTCAGTTTATCTGTTCACTTCCTCAGCAAATAACCTTGATACTGCTGTCCTGGTTTCAGAACAATGGAACATGAGTGTGAAGCTTGCTTAGTATATCATTAAGTGGCAGTTCCCCCACAAAAATACAGCCTTCACTCCATGGTGACCAAATTGTACTTTGTCAAAGGAGTACTTATATTCTTTTGCAAGAAAGACACCAGGGTGAATAATAGCAGGTGCTGACAAATAGCAAGTCTAGTCTATAATGTTCCTTGGGTTATTTTGAGAATTTAAAAATACATATGTATCTTTTTTTTCTGGAGAAAATGAATTATTCTTTGAAAGTTAGTCAATCTCTCAGGGGCACAGTGTAGAAAATTAGATTTTAATAGCTTTGAAATTGAGGTTCCCTGGGTCAATAGGACTAGATACTTGAAGGAAAATGACAAATCTATTAAGGGAAAATCAAACACTTTGTTGCTCATCAGAGAGGCAGGCAAAGGATGGCAAATACCGTCTTCCGTAGTATTGGAGCTTTGGAAGCGATGGAGTAATGTGAAAGAGCTGTGAGTTATCTGTAAGAAGGTCATCTTTAGATTTCAAAGGGATGAAGAATCCCCAGATTTCCAAGTTGTAAATAACTCCGGAGGCCTTCCAGTATATGCCTATGATACTAAGTATGACCTAAAAGTCATGAATGAAAGCAAGTTTCCCCAGTTGTTCATCTCCATCTTTTCCTTGAAAAATTCTAATGAGGTGAAGCTTTCTATCCACCAAGGAAACTCAATCCATTTTGGAATTTTTCTACATATTAAGAAGCTCCCTCAATTCTTTCCTTTTTATCAACCTTAAATTTCCCTATCTGAAGCTTCCATCCATTGCTCCTAACTTGGCCAAAGCAAGACAAGTCCAGTCTTAGTGCCATCTCTCCCTAGTTCCCTCCTACCTAACTAATATTTTCATTTATCTTGCATCTATTCTTTTATATTCACATTCTCTCCATATTTACATGTATGCATGCTATCTACTACCGGAGAATATAAGGTCCTTGAGAGTAAAGATTGTTTTACTCCATGTCTTTGTCTCTCCAGTTCCTGCAATAATTCTTGGCACATAGTCTTTCCTTCTTGCTGTTCAGTCTTGTTCATGACCTCATTTGGAGTTTTCTTGGCAAAGATACAAGTGTGATTTGCCATTTCTTTCTCCAGATCATTTTACAGATGAGGAAACTGAGGCAAACAGGGTGAAGTGACTTGCCCAGGGTCACATAGTTATTAAGTGTCTGGTGCTGAATTTGAACTCAGATCTTCCTGACTCCAGGCCCAGCACTCTATCCACTTGGCACCTAACTTGGCACCTAGATTTATGTGATAAATAAATGGATGTTGGATAATTAACTGCCTGTCACTTCTTCTAAATGATGGTTTTTATTTGGAGTACTTGAAGACAATTATTCTTTTATTAATAATAGTAAAACTTTTATATTGTACTTTAAGGTTTGCAAAGCACTTTACAAATATTGTCTCATGTTATCCTCCCAACAATACTGAGAAGGGCTATTTTTACCTTTATTATACAGATGGGGAAACTGAGATATATAGAACTTTGTTTGCTTTTTTTTTCCCCTAAGTGATTTGCCTTTAATCACAAAATCAATAAGTATTTAAGGACAGATTTGAACTCTGGTATTCCTCATTCCAGATCCATGACTCTATCTCCTAAATTTTCTCCTCTGCAAGTTAAACAGCCCCATGGGGTGGGGGTTCTTGTCTAATCCAGGGGAAGTTTCTACCCCAGCTGCCTACTGATAGGGAATATTATTGGAATTGAAAGAGAACTGGGTGGAGTTTATATAGGACATATATATATATATATATGCACATACCCCAGCTGCCTACTGATAGGGAATATTATTGGAATTGAAAGAGAACTGGGTGGAGTTTATATAGGACATATATATATATATGCACATACCTCAGCTGCCTACTGATAGGGAATATTATTGGAATTGAAAGAGAACTGGGTGGAGTTTATATATGACATATATATATATATATACACATATAATTCTATGGGAATATCTGGCTATATGAATACAAATTTATCAAGCTCCTTTGAGCAACCTGGCCATGGCAAAGTTTTTTGGCTATGTTTCATTAAGACCACCTAAACCACTCAATACCTCTAATATCAAACCTAGGGGCAATCTTGATCTTTGGTTGTCTATAGCTGGAAAATGGGATAAAAACAAAATGATTAAAAATTTCACAATAGAAACAATGCATTAAAACAGGAGTTGTCTTAAGTCTGTCATGGTACATAAATTACTAGAAATGATATTTTTAAATATTCGTAAGTAATAAGCCTGAATATTGTTCAGAAAAGTTTTTTTTAATGTTTGCTAGAATTTGAAACAACAGGGCAACACAATAATCAATTACTTACTGAAATGTTGCCAGGAGTTGAAATCAAACTCACTGAATTAAAATTTGAACGCTATTCCTTGTCCTCTCTCTCTCTCTTTCTGAAAATTAAGATCACATTTAACCTTTTTTAGTGATATTCCTTGTTCTTCATCATCTTTTAAAGATTAGTCATGGTGAGTACCATAGCAATTGAGGGAGTTGTTTTGTTCACTACCCTGGCATGAAGTCAGAGTTCATACTGCCCATTCCCAGGAAAAAAAAATGAAGACTGAGGACTGCTGCTGTGAATAACTTTAAGGGTGTAATCACATAGAAAAATGAATTCTCTATTCAGCAATAAACTAAACCATGATATTCAAGAAACTAAAGCAAAACATTCATAACAACATAATATAACAACTTATTACTAAGGGGGCCACATAATCTTAAGCAAATCATTCAGTATATTTTATACTCATCTTTAAGGGGTAGCAGAAAAGACAAACACTATCCACCCCTATATCACTGTAAGTTATAATCTCCTCAGTCAATACAGAGTATCCAAGAAAAGTCCTCTTTTATCTTGACTTGAAACTTATTTCCAAACCCCATGGTTCCTTCTCCACAGGCTGACCTTCTCCATGGACTGCTCCCAACTCTTTCCTGGATTCACACATAGGCAACTCTCAGCTTCTGTTCCAAATCATGGGGACTGCTTCACTCCAAGTTCTTCTCCAAACTCTTTTCAAGTTTCAGTTTGTAGGAAAACAAAGCTTAACAGGGCTGCGACAACATTTAGATACATCACTGGCACTATTATCTCAATTCACTTTCTGTCTGCAAAACCAATACAGAACAACAGACAGGGTTTCTGTCTAAGAAACAAACACAGATCAACAGACAAGTCTTCTGTCTGAGAAATCAACACAGAACAACAGATAGCACTTCTGTCTGAGAAAATAACACAAATCAACAGACAGAGTGCTAACATCACAAACATTCTTTCTCTCAGTTATGCCTGCTCCCAGCTCTGCTTGTGCTGTTATCTGACCCTTCCTGTTCCACTCTTTTTGCAAGTGTTTTCCATGTGATTACAATTATTTACATATTCATTACTACCTTAAGTCTAGGCCAGAAGTATTAAACACATAGCTTATAAACCCATGTGTAGCCCTTAGGGATACTCCTATACCATCTATGGCCTCTGTTTCTATTTGAGTTTGACACCTTTGACCAGACAATCAACAGAACAATAAATCAAGCTCCACCAACTTCTGAGGGGTTAACTGCTCACATTGAGAATTTAACTATGAGTTCTCAAGCACAATTTTAGTTGGCTCTATCATACCCCTGAGCATAGTGCATCTAGTCTTGTTGAAATCAATCCATCAAATATTGACCATTTTTTTCTTATTTTAATACTTATCTTTGGTCCTCATAACAGACTTCATCTGATTTCTGAAAAAAAAACCTAATTATCAATGGAGATATTTAGCACTAATAGGCTGTCTACTTGGAGACAAATTATTGGCCATAGCAATCCATGAAACAAAGAAAAATAGAAAATGACATTCAGTCCTGTGCAGCCCTTGTTTAGATTTGAAGAAACAGTGATGAAACAAAGTGTAGAGAGAATGATGGAATTCACATAGTTTTAAAATGCCTGTTGCTAAGTTAGCTGTTAGTCCTCTCAATGTGAAAGTTCCTTGTCCAGTAATTAATGAGGAGACATGTTGCTGGAAGAATGATATGACATTGTGACAATCTTACTACTACTGGAACTAGAAGTATGTTGCAACTAAATAGAAGGCTGACTCATAGGTTTTCTTTGGCAAGGTAAATAAAGAAATTGGCAGAGTTCATTCTATCATATGTCTGAAAGCAACCAAATGCATTATTTTGTGGAACAATTGGTCAACTCATCTGGCAATATTGATAAATATTTGCAAAAAGTGCATCATGAAAATATGCAGAAAACTGCAGTTTGTGGGCCAATAACTGTTCAATGAAGTAAGAAATAAGAGAAATGCAAATTGATTAACTCACTTTTAAATTAAATGAATACATATCAATACACAGTTGTATGGGATATGAGGGGCTAGCAAAATATATTTAAAAATATGTTTTATGAATGAGAAAAAAGAAGGCCAAAAACTTGCAGACAGACACAATTAATATTATCTTTGAGAGAAGATTCAGGAGTCATTGGTTATGTAAATCAATCATTAAATAACATAAAAAAATTGAAGTGACATATTTTAAAAGGCAGAGAATGACATATTAAGGATTTGAGAATATTTGTCTTTTCTTAATCAAATAGCTGTGCATAATCAAACCACTAATTTTTAGGAACAAATATTAAATGATCCACCATGATAGAATTAGCTCTTCTCAGCAACACAATGATCCAAGACAATTCCACATTCAAATAAAGAACTATGGAGTCTGCATGCGGATTGAAATATGCTCCTTTCACTTTTTTTTTTATTTTTCTCTTTCTTGTGGTTTTTACCCACCTTTTGTTCTGATTCTGTTTTCACAACATGGCTAATGTGGAAATAAGTTTAACATGATTCATCATGTATAGCTCATATCAGATTGATTGCTGTCTTAAGGTGAAGGGAGAAAAATTCAAAACTCAAAATCTTCTAAAAATTAATGTTAAAAACTTTCTTTACATGTAAATGGAAAAAATAAAAAAAATTAAAAAGTGAAAAAAACTAGAAAGAGACATGGATGTAAATAGACTAGAACATATTTATCAGTTATATCTTGTATATGAGCAGTGGAAAAAAAAACATCAAAGATAGAATAACTGAAAAAGGAGGTGGACTGGTCATACAATGAGAATGAAAATCAATGGAAGGGTAACTGTACTACTGGACTTGTTATGCTGAGATATTAAACATTTGAAACAATAAAAAAGAACAAATATCAGAATATTTATTTTAAGAACCTGATTTCAGAATAACGATTAAATATATGAATATGTATATCTGTACCTAAATCTGTACCTCTATCTATAAATATGGGAAAACTTTATTCTGAAAAAAAAGGACAATACCTGGAGGAATTATAACTATTTCTAAGATAATTATAACCAATGTATTTCAATCACAAAAGATAAAAAAGACGCAGGAATGGCCCTATTCAAGAGATCTCTTTGCCAGGGTAACAGACATGGCAGTGAAGTATAATGGTGGTTTAGAATATTAACTCATTTGTAAAGTTTTTTGAAGAAGACAGTCTAAGATTATGTAAAGTATCATGCAGTAACACATTAGAAAGAAAGAGAAGGGAGAAAATAAAACAAAGCAAACAAGTTTCAGGAAATCTTGGCCAGAGAATCAATCAAGCAAAGTCATCTTACACACAAGTCACATAAAACTAAAAAGAGGGCAACAAAAGATGAAAAATGGAAGCAATCTGCATTTTAAATAACAAAATTTTCATTGTCAAGGACCATGAAAATGCCACATTTAGGCTCTGAGATTTCAGTGCTAAACATGCTACATGAGAAAATAGAAATGACACC
>JAQQSU010011092.1:0-12257 GCA_028627135.1 Pseudochirops cupreus
GGCCCAAGACGGCGATCCAGATCCAGGCCGCTCAACGCGAGAGCACTGGCCTGAAAACAATCGCTAAGTGCCCCTGCTGTCTGCAGGCCACTGGCGGGAAGCTGCAAAGCAGAGGCGGGTGCAAAACCTCTGCCTTTTGGTTTTCTGCTCTGGAGGCCTTTCGCCAGACTGCTTATCTCCCCCTTTCACAGTTCCCACTCACAGCTGCTGCTAATCCGCTCACCTGAGAGGCTCCTCCGCTGCTCCCATCCAGCCGTCCCCGGGGCACAGCCGCGGCTTCAGGGCAGGCTGGTTTTCGGTTCGCAGTGCTGACATGGTTCCTCGTAGCCAAGCTGACTTTAGTGGGAAGTATCTTTGTGTGCGTTTTGGAGTTCTAGGATTGGTTTAGAGTCCTGTTTTATGGGTATTTTGGGGTGGCTATGTGAGAGCTGCGATATGTTGCTGCTGCTACGCCGCCATCTTGGCTCCGCCCCCCCGCCTCAATATTTTTTATAAAATATGAGGCAAGGTTCTCAGGAAAATATGTAGTTAGGGGGATATTATAGGGCACATGTGAGGAGGAGTGAAAAAGTTTGGAAGAGCTGCTAAAGTGGGTAACTGGGATTATGAGCTAATTAGGGAGGTATAAAAGGACTGTCTTCAAACAGTGGGGGTTTGGTAACATAACTTTTTAGTAGACTCAGTCAACATGATGCTGTGATTTTCTCTAGCTTTGTTCAACAACACATATGTAGGAGTGAAGGCAGTAGATGTTAGGATTCACACAAGGTTGGAGATAGGAAGGGCAAATTGTTCTATTGGATAAGGGAACAAAAGACTCAAGAGAAGAGGATAGGGTAGAATTAAATTGGTTCATCAAAGAATCAAGATGGAGAAATGCTAGTGAGGGAGTGATGGTCTGAGAAGGATTGAGGGACTGAAGGATTGGAAGCCATGTTGTGGAAGAACAATGTTTGGTTCTGATAAGCAGAGAGAGAAGTGGAAAGACAATGGATTGTAATCAGATAAGGGAATTTCAAAGTCCATGAGCACAGTGAGTAGTTAAAAGATCAAAAGTATGAATATTTTATGTGTGGCTGAGGGTGGGGTAGAGTAGGTCATGGTAAACAAATATTATGTTGAAGAACCTTGAGATTAGAGTGAGAGAGTAAACTGAAATCCCCTAGTACAAGGTCAAGATTTGAGAGAGAGAGAGTAAGCCAAGAACTGGATTCACTGTAGAAAAAGAAGTGTCCTGAAGGTTGGTAGATAGCAACTATCAGAAGTTAGACTCAATGGTAGATATAAGTTGAGTGGATCTCAAAAGAGAAGAGGTGTCAGGCACTGTGCTAGGTACTTTACAAATATTATCTCATTTTATCCTCCCAACAATCTAGACTGGTAGCAATATTATTATCCTCATTTTTCAGATGAGGAAACTAAGGCAGACAGATATTAAGTGCCTTGCCCAGGGTTATACAGCTAATAAGAATCAACGGCCAGATTTGAACTCATGATTTCCTAACTCCATGCCCAGCGCTCTATCCATGGCCACACCTAGTTACAATAAATATAAAAAGCAAAGTACTTCATTCTTCAATCTATTCCTTCCCAAATGACTTCTTCTACCCTCTCCCTCCATGGGAATTAATACCAATACCGAAACCTGTTATGTGCAAATTGATCTCCTGAAGTATCCAACCCATAATCCTTATAACTCCAACTCTATTCCAAGACCTTTGTCTTGAGAGCAAAGCCTGCTATAAATATTTCAGTGTATATGGAGACTTTCTTATCATCAATGGTTTCCTTGGGATGACCTTAAGAGACTGCCTTATTTCCCAACCAGCGGCACTCATTTAGGACTTCTTTGGCTTCTCAGGCTGCACTTATTTTGTATTTGTATTTCTTTCACTGGGTCCATCATGCTCCACATCTCCCCCAAAATTCATAATTATGAAATCTCATCATCTTATAAGATCAAATCAGCCTCAGTAGCCATACCATATCAGTACCTTCCTTCCCTCTAACTGGAGGGTAGAGTCATGAAGACTCCAACTTCAATTTAAGGAGGCAAAAAAGGACAGACATCTCCACACCTCCTCATTTTGAACTTCTTTGGCTCCCCAAACTGAACTCATTTTATATTTCTTTCATTTTGTAGGGAACTTCTCTCTGCACCCTCATCCCACTTTTCAGTTTTCTTTTGTGTGCAGTCTTCTCACATTCATGCAAGTCATATCATCATTTCCCTGATGTCAGTCCTCTTTAAAAATGAAGACAAACACAACAACAACATCACATAAGCTCTGTGAGGGCAGGGACTATCGTTGTTTCAATTTGCACTTGTCTCTTTGCTGTTTCTTGAACAAAATACTTGTAATGGTTATGGGATCTGAAGATCTTCCATGCCCCTTGAATTTGCTGACATAGCAGGAAATGGTGCATCAGGAGGAAGCCGGAGCTGAGCTGAGCTGCCCAGCACAGTGACTAGAAGCGGAGGTGCAAGCTCCTTTTTTTTTTTGAGCCAGCCAGAATTTCTGCTAAGGACTCCTGCTGAGGACTGCTGGGGATGGGAACTGGGGGGAAGGGCAAAGTGGAGCTGCTGGGAGTGAGCTACATGGATGCTGAGCAGTTGCCATGAGTGAGAAGAGGAGGATCTTTGCCTGAGGTAGCCTGTTCTGTTTTGAAGGCTTGAGAATGTGGGTGTTTACTCCATTAACTACATGTGGCAACTCCATAGCTACTGTGATGGCTCTGACTTTCTGGTTTGGGGACTCGGTTTTCTGTTGTTTGAATAAATGTTCTAGCTTTGTCCCCCATGTAGAGAGCCTGTTATATTTTGTGATTAATAACCATATCAGCATATTTATAGTTACCATAGGGATTGTGAATACTGCATTGTTGATACAATACTCTGTTTCTCAACTCCAAGCATTTTCACTGGCTGTCATCTATGCCTGGAGCACCCTCCCTTCTCATAAAGTCCTCCTGGCTTTCCTGACTTCCTTCAAGTCTCAGCTAAAAATCTTACCTTCTACAAGAAGCCTTTCCTAATCTCTCAAATCTAGTACTTTCCCTCCGTTGATTCTTATTTATCCCATAAGTAACTAGTTTCTTAGTATGTTATGAGCTCCTCTAGGTCAGGGACTGTTTTCTCCCTTTCTTTGTAATCCCAGAGCTTACCACAATGCATTATACATGGGTGCTTAATAACTGTTTATTATTATCATTATTATTATTATTATTATTATTATTATTATTATTATTATTATTATTGACTACCCCTTGGGATAAAAGCCCAGTAATGAAATGTCTGGGTCAGTGGGCATGAGCATATTAGTCTCTTTATCTGCATAATTCCAAATTGCTTTGCAAAATGGTCATACCAATTCAGAGCTCCACCAACAATGCACTATTGTGCCTATCACCCCTACAACACTGACTATTGTCACTGTCATCTTTGCAAATTGCAGAGTGTGTAGCTGGGACTCTTAAGTAATCAGAAAGCAGCAACAGGAAAGCAGTGAATCAGGTCTCAGGTTGCAGGGGACACCTAGGGGCAAGATGTGTCTTCTTTCTGGGAAAGTTAATCCAAATCACTGGGCAACTAGAAGGCACAGCAGACAAACTGCCAGGCTCAGAATCAGAACAACTCATCTTGCTAAATTTAAATCTGGTCTCAGATACTTACTAGCTGTGTTACCCTGGGCATGTCATTCAACCCCATTTGTCTCCATTTTCTCATCAGTAAAATTACTTGGAGAAGGAAACAGAAACCACCCTTGTATCTTTGACAAGAAAACCCCAAATGGGGTGACAAAGAGCTGGACATAACTGAAACGACTAAACAACAATCCAAGTCGCAGAAGAAGAGGAGTAGGACTAAACAAAGTGGGGAGAGACTTGAGGCATAATGTAATAGTCTAGGCATAAAGTGATAAGGAACTGTACCAGGATGGTGGAAGTGTTAGAAGAGAGACGTTATCCTGGATAAAGCACAGAACTAGTATTTATTAGGTCAGTTTCTAGCTTATGCTCTCAAACTGATATTTCACATTCATGTAAAACTTTAAGATTTCTGTGGGCTAACAGAAACAATTTATTACAAAGCTATGCATGTCTATATATATAAATATACAGAAAGTATTAGAAGGGGACTCAAAATACAAGTTAGAGGTCTCTAGAAATTAATTTTACTTTGAAAATTAAGAGTAAAGGGTTTTTGTGTTGATTTTAGCAGAGAGACAGTGTGCATAATCATCCTCAAAAACATACTGTCTAAACTACTCGATTTAAGACAATTTTATACTTAAATTTACTTTTTATCAAATGTTAATCATTTTATCCCTATCTTACTAAATGCTACAGTGGTAAGGTTTCAAGTTTTACCATATTAAAAAAAATAACATTATCCAAATGGAGGGTTTTATCCTAATTCTGGATCTATGTACCTATTAACTCTAAGCCAGCTAGGAGGAAGAATCAGCTGTGTTTCCATGCAAAAAGAACAAATATGGGCATAAACTTAAATTGTCTATTTTAGAGTCATAAAATAGGATTATTACTAGAAATTAAGCAATGGTACTAAATCAACAAGGCTGATTCTGGCACACAGCTGTCTAAAAAACAGCTTTTTTACTGTCATCACACTCAATCATACTGAATTATATCTAAATACATAATGTTATATAACTGCTATACATATCAGCATGTCAATTTTCATGGTATCTTTTTCAATAATAAATTTCTACTTATAATTTTACTATTTAATTTTAAACCTTAACTTGTAAATGAATCATTCATTTTCATTTTGCATTTGAAAGGAGGCAACATTAATAGTGATACTACAAACAAGACAAGAAACCAATCTCTGCATAAGCTGAAACGTGTTTAGGGCTTAGACTTTGCTTTCACTGAAGATATTTATGTGATACTTCACCAGGATTTCCTAACACAGAGGAATAGTCATAGACTGTGTTAAAATCAAGTGAAGTTACATGTCTTGACTTGTTAGAAACTCACTTCATCTGATTTTTGTAAGAACTGCACTTGATATATTACCACACAGCCATTTCTTATTCAGCTTTTATAGTATTTTTCAATCCTAAAAATGCTAAATACAGTACTCCAAGTCTTAAAAAAATTCCAAATTTCAGTTCACTTTGTTCTATCACTTCCCTCGACAATTTACAATTCATTCAATGTCTTCGTAACTTATCAAGCACGTGAAAAAAACTACAGAAAAAAAGTTAAGATCTATTTACAACTTTAGTCATGTTTTCTATGAATTAAATACTACTGTGGAAAGGAAAAATTTATCAGATAAATTAAATTTGCAAACTTAAAACTGATTAAAATTACAGCTTTAAATGTCAGACACTGTGATAAAATTAAAAACATTTGAAGCACACACAAAATAGCATGGTTTTACTTCTTTGGGTCAAGAAATACCTATTGAATTTTCATGTAAAGAATAGTCTTTATATTTTCATTCATGGAAGCCATAATATAAAGAAACAGAGAATAAGATGTAGCTCTGAGCTTCATATTTTCTTATTCTTCAGGACAAACTTGCCCTGAAGAAAGAAGTACCAGTTGAACCAATACCCATGCCATTCTTTTCTTCTCACCACAAACACACACCACCCCAGGGAAGGTGAAGTTACATGCACTCCCACAGCTCTGTAATGCTTGAACAAGGAGCTAGGCTAAGAATTAATAAAATATGAGAGTCAGCATTCACCTCTCAGTAGGAGGGGCAGATACCAAAGCAGAGTCATTCACCAAGCACTTATTTCATGATGCTTACAATGAAGTCAAAATGAACTAAGATTACAAAACAGTTTCAGGTGATGAAATCTATTTATCAAGTAACTATAGCATTATTTAGCAATAAGCATTTAGAAAAGTGCATTTTTCTCTGGCATATTGTAAATGGTTTAGGGCTACTCTCACAACATCATTTTTTTTTAATAATTCACAACTGCTCTGCACAAATATGTTTAAACTTTAAATGTCTCACTGTTTCTATATTAAACCCCACTTTCTCTTTTAAGACAGTCACATTTCTTTCTCAATTAGTACATTCATTTTTCCATCCCCTTATCCTCCTGGCTGGTGAGCAAAAAAACGCTTGAGACCAAGCATAAATTATAAACTTTAAGAATTTTATAAATTCATCAAATGTATTTCAAAAGGATTTTGAAATGTATTTAATAGTAAACATCCATAATCGTTTTATAGTAGAGCGTTTACTCAGATTCCTTTAGTAAAATTGTTTAAAGTAACTGAAATCCCTGGGCAACTGAATAGTGAAATCTAAACTAAACCCTTAAAAACAAGAACAAAAACGACAACACTAAACAAGTCTGAAGATGTAAATTAGCTTATTGGTTGTTTATGTAAGAATAAATATTTTTTTAAACTTCAAATAGCCAATAGCTACCTCATATTTTCCATGATACATGAAGTTCTCAGTAAATTATTTCAAATTGCTTTTTGCCATTTTATTATTACCTTATGCTTGGATTTTATCAGCTGTTTTCTTCTCATTCTATGAACAAAATTTAAATCTTAATGGGGGGGTATTTTCCAGAGACTGTGCAAATATTACAAAGTTTGGGAAAGAAGAATTACACTTAACAGAATTTTGTCATTTATCACCATATTTAGTTCATCTAAAAGATTGTAATTAAAAATTTATGAACTATTATAAACAAAGAGGATTTTCCCTGTACCTAATTTGATAATCAAAAGGTACAAGCCAACACCATTCTCTATGGTTTATATTAATTTAATGTGTATTTTAGTTAATTCACACTAATTGCATTAAGTGATTTAAAATTACTTGTTTGCAAAGATTTGTCCCCATCACTCTACCCTCACCAACAAAATGTGGGCTTGAAACCTAGATAAATGCAGGAGAATTACAACTGAACCTCCTTAAGAAACCTGTTAGACAAGACTAGAAAAAAAAAATTACCTTGACAAAGGGCATTTGTATTGGTTCATGAAATAGGAACACAAAATGTCCAGACACTTCAAAGAAAAACATATCTGTGAAGCAAAACTTACATATATAATAACAAAGATTTCTGAAATTATTTATATTAACTAAGAAACACTGATACCAAGTCTCAATGTATAGACAAAAACAGAATTTACCAGCATTTTTAGAGGTTGACATAATAAGAGACAGTGTTGTATAGAAAACAGAGTGACAGTCAAAAAAACCCGGGTTCAAAACTTGAACACACGTTAGCCATGTGACTATGATCAAGTCCCTCACTCTCTCAGTGGTCCAAGAAACACTCTCTAAAGATCATAATTTATAAACAAGTCACTGGAATTTCTAAAGAAGAGATTCCCTCGGGATGAAATCTCAGTTCAGACCAACAAACCGCACTGCGCCCTCCTCACCTCACTCAGCCATCAGTTACAAAGCAGGAATGCTCACAAGTCAGGAAAGTTTAATATCTACATAAATCAAAGGGCTGAAAGCATAATTGGTTTTTATATAGCACAGTCTCATGGCTCCATACACCAACATCGTTATTCTGTTCCTGAAGAGCTCCTACATTTCTAGAAACTATCAAAGCAACTGAATCTTATTGTCTATTCCCTACATCTTTATGCTTTTTTTCTTGACTAAACAGAGAAAAGTGTGAATGCTGTTTCTTAAATGCAAAATGTGTCAGTGACAGATCAAGAATTTCAGTTCTCAAATTATAAACTGCCTACACAGGGTGTGACAGAATAAGCTTACACATACTGCTCCACCCAAGTACCACAATGTAACCTGAAGGGATTCCTCGCTTACTTGAGAGTATGGTGTAGATCAAAATGGTTAATTCTATAAAAGATTTCTCAGATTTAAATGGGGGGTGGCAGTGAAGGGACAGGGTGCCCCATGCAGCATGCCAACTAGGAATCCACAACTGAACAAACCCACAATTCACTACGATTTAGACAGCCCATACCATGAATGAGGTAAGAAACAAATATAGGAACAGTAGAAAAGGTAGCAAAAGTCATAAAAAATCTTAAATTTGATGCAATATTGTGTTGAATTTCAAACCTCTGCAAACTAGGAAAAATAAATTACAGAAAAAAAATGCATTTAGTCTCTAGCATAGTAGTGGTCCCTGAACTAACTAATGTTAGGTTCTTAAAATTAACTTTAAATTAAAAGAAGAAATTAAATTCCTAGTAACCTACTGTCAGTGAAAAACAAAATAACTTTTCCAAACAACAAAAGGAGCACAAGAAATTCAATAAGGATCAAATGATATAGTATTTGTAAAGGACTTAACACAAGGCCTAGCACATGGCAGGTTAATAAAAAGCTTACCCCATCTATCCATCTATAAGTAAGGAAGCAGGCAGGTCATTATGAAAAGCAATTTGGAATTATGCCACAAAAAATTACTAAACTGTGTAATGTACTTTGACCTAGTTATAAGACTAGTTCAGGACTCCAAAGAGATAAAGGAAAGAAAAAGCCTTATAGCTAAATATGGAAGGAAAGAAGAGGGAAGTGAAAGAGAGAGAGAGAGAAAGAGAGAGAGGAGGAGAGAGAGAGAATGAGGGAGAGAGAGGGAGAGAGAGAGAGAGAGAAAGAGAGAGAGAGAGAGAGGGAAAGAGAGAGAGAGAGAGGGAGGGAGGGAGGGAGGAAAACATTCATACTATACCAACAACACTTTTTAGAAAAAAACTAGAGAGCTCTAATCAATGCAATGACCATTCCAGAGGACAAATAATGCTATTCATCTCTTGACTAGGAAGTAATGGACTAAATATACAGAATGACACACACATTTTTGGACATAGCTAATGTGGGAAATTATTTTGCTTGACTACAATGCAAATTTATTACAAAGGATTTGTTTTTCTTCTTTCTTCCCCACAGAAGTGAGGAGATAGAAAGAAGAGAAAATAAATGCTCATCAATTGAAAAATAAAATATATTTAAGGAGAAAAGAGAGCCAGTAAGCTTGTTCCGTAAAGTATAGACTTAGGAAGTCTGAACTTTATGAAAAAGTCACAAAATCATTTAAAATGACAAGCTTGGGGGAGTACTTTATCAATGCTAAAAAAAAATTTATTTTTGTTTAATGTAACTTGTAACTTCATTCATGTATGGAGTTCTGTCTACGGAAATTTGCTCTCCAAATATAGTATGTATATAAATTTTTTTAAAGGCAATTTGAGGAGGGAGAGAATACTAACAGCCCCCAAAACACAAGTACAACTCCCACAAATGAGAGATAACAGATGACCAGAATCAAGGGCAAGGAAAAAGTGACTTTTAATATTTGTTAAATAGAAATTTTACTCTCTACTCGAACAAAGAACTGAATGAAAACTTCATACTTTTTTTTATGCATTCATTTGGAGTTAGGACTGAAGGACATGGTCAGAGTAAGAAAGGTTACATGTCCACATTCTAGGAAGGCAATGGAGTTGGTACTCTAGTATCTTTGCCAAGAAAGCACCAAATGGGGTCATGAAGAATTGGATACAACTGAAAACAATTAAACAACAAAGACTAAAAAACAACAAAAGAGTCAGGACTTCTGCTAACTCTAATCAGAATCTCCATAATGATTGTTTGTCACTGAGTCCCAGGGAACACTACTCCCCCTCATTCAGGCACCCTTTTCACCTGTGACTACTTAATGTATGGGACTTTCCAGAGAGTACTGTTTCATTTGCATTTAACACCGGCCCATCTGTGGCCTCTCATTCACCTTCAGACTTGTTAGGGATTTATTTTTGCCCAACTGTACCCTCCAACTCTGATCTTTCCTCAGCCTCAATCTAGTCTACTTGACTGGTCCTCCTCGCTCTTGAGTCATTTCAGGGTGCCCTGTATCAAACTGAGATCACAAGTTTCTGGCTTCAGTCTTTGCGCAAGGATCCTCTCCAGTACTCAGGAAGACATTTCCAGACCAGATCCACTTCAAATTACCAGTGCCTACCAGGCCTATCCAGAGTCTAGTAGGTTATACCTTCGCCTACTCCCATTAGTGGTGAGGTGGGTCTCCTGGGCACCACAAGACTAAATATCACCAGTCATTGCAAGGTTTGGACATCAAGAGAGGGTTCCTTTCTCAAAGGACTTCTTTCATCACTGATATCTGCCTGAATTCATTTTCAATGGTTAGCATTCTTCTACTTTTCATTGTAGACATTCTGAAATCATAGCCATCACTTTACAAATTTCATTTCCTACCCCACAATGCACTCTCTCTTATTCATGTATCCCTCAACCTGATTTCCAACTCTCCAATGTCCCCATTATAGACCTATAAACCATTTCACTGTGCTCTCTGGGATGACTAACCCTCTCATTTTCTGAACTCTGGCATTATCATTCAAGCACTCTCCACAAAGTGACCGATGACCTCTATGAAGTCAAATCTTCTGACCTTGAGAAAGGCCAAATGGCCTTTTCTCAAGCAGCAGCATCTTGCCTAGCCTCTCTGCAGCCTCTGACACTGTGGCTCATTTTCTTCTTGATACTCTCTTCTCTCTAGTTTTTCATGACATTGTTCTCTCCCTGTTCTCTTCCTACCTGTCAATTGTCTATCCACACCTTCTCAAACTGCTTTACTGAATCTTCCTCCAATCTATTACTGCTAACTCTGTGGTGAGGGGAGAGGCTACCATTCTTTCAAGCAATATCTCCTGCTTCATCTCCAGCCTCCGTGGGAAAAGGAGGAAAGCCATTCCATAACAAACCAGTCTCTTCTTTTGAGGTACAGAGAGAATACTCATCAAATCAATCTCCTACTTCTGTGATGAGGGCAGAGGCCACTATTCCCTCCCACCATGTCTCCTACTTGGTGTCTAATCTTCTGTGAGAAAAGGAAAGAAACTCTATTCGATCAAACAACAGATTCATTCCTTCCAGCATAGTGAAGAAAGGCAATTACATCAAGTCTCCTGCCTGGATTCCTGACTTAAGGAAGTGGAGTAATACCATTTTTTCAGCTCCAAGTACTTGTTCCCTTGACTAAACTACCTAAGGCCCTGAGAAGATAACCCTGAAGCCAAAAACACGTGAACAATGAAAATTTATCTCAATTAACAAACTCTTCTGCCATAGTGATTCTGAATCCTATTCCTATCCCCTGCTGCCTGCATCCTCATACTCATTCTCTTCTACCCTTCCACCCCAAATGTTCCACTCTAAAGCTACTGAAACCTTCCACTGTACTCTCTGGAATTTCTGCTTCATAGGTAACAAATTGCCTTCATCTCAAATCTTCTCCTTTCCCACTCCTACCTACTGACTCTCCTTGAGAGCTGACTCACTCCTAAAGATGCAGTCTCCATAGCCACCCTTTCCAGCAACAGGTATATTTTTATCCATTCCGATCAAATCACAAGTCCTCTGCTCCCCAATGCCACTTCTGAGTTTTCCCTCAATCACTATCACTCAGTAATCTCTTCTCCTTTAAGGTTCACTCCATCCATATCTACTGAACCAATCAAAATTTTGGTAGCTGTTGTCTACAGACTCTAGGATACTTCCCTTCCTCAACATGTTCAGTTCCTGGCTCACAGTCTTTCCTCTCCAGCCTCAGTCCTTATAATAGGGAACTTCAACATATACAATGATACTTCCTCAAGCATCTCAACATTATACTTCCTCAAATTACTCATTTCACATAAAGAGATGCTACCATCTTCTCAGACACTCAGGATTAAAACACAAGTGTCATCCTCAACTTCTCAGTGTCTCTCACCCTCAATATCCAATCAACAATCAAGTCTTCCCATTTGTACCCTTGTAACATCTCTCACATATATGCAATTCTCTCCTCTGATAATGCCACCACCCTGGTACAGGCCAGTGATAACTGATGAATGTCAGAAGATCATCCCTTGCATGTAATATTGCAAAAGCCTACTGGTTGGTTCCCCTGCC
Source organism: Pseudochirops cupreus (assembly GCA_028627135.1). Classification (NCBI taxonomy): domain Eukaryota; kingdom Metazoa; phylum Chordata; class Mammalia; order Diprotodontia; family Pseudocheiridae; genus Pseudochirops; species Pseudochirops cupreus. The sequence continues at coordinate 11,918 of JAQQSU010011092.1, forward strand.
TTATGTCTCTGTGGCTGCCCCCATGACTACCTGAAATACCCATAAAACATGACTTTAAACAAATTTTAGAGCTCCAGAACCCACAAAGTGGCAGAGAAACAAAATCTCCCACTGAAAGGCAGCCCCGGTAGGCAGAGAGGAAGAGTTCATCACAGCGCACTGGGAGAAGAGCCAAGCTCCACATAAACCCGTGGTTTTAGCCCTAGGGCAGCCTAACCAGCCCAGATAGAGCACTGGGGATACTGGATCACCAGCAGATGTGGCAGTTTCCAGAATTATCAACCCATAAATGCCAAAAACAAAGTGAAAGGTCAGGGGACCTCGGCTGGATTGGAGGGGA